>CM029543.1:13718848-13748848 GCA_017141395.1 Laodelphax striatellus
TTTGAACGTATTATCATGTCTTTGACCCAGATTAGGAACGAAATTAGTTGAATTTCAATTTTAAATCCAAGTTGTTGATATTATGAGATCACTATGGAATTCTGAGAAGGTATAACCTGTAAGACGGGTTATGAGAGTATATGGATTATGAATAAATTAATTAAGCAAGAGAAATATGTGGGATGTTGAATATTATGTTGTAGAGTTATCAATTTATTTTATAAACAGGTGTGCAAGTCGAAGGGTCATTAATAAGAATATTTTGTTGAACTTGTGTAACACCTTCGTTCTCCTTTTTCTTTTTCTCCCCTTCTTTGTCATTCTCTTCTTCTTCTCTTCCTTCTTCTTTTTATCAAACTCTCTGAGTTGTACTAACGTCAATTACGGTTGAATTTCTCCTACCTAGCCAATTATTCCTGTCTACAAGCAGTCTACTAATTTTTCTTCTCATTCTTCTTATTATTGTTCTCTTTTTTATTCTTCTTCTTTTTTTTCTTCGTCATCGTCGTCGTCGTCGTCTTCTTCTCCTTCCACTAAAATTCTTCTTATTTGTCTTTTTCTACTACTTCCTCTTCTTTACCTACTCCTCCCTCTTCTCATCCACCACCGCCTCCTTCTCCTCCTCCTGCTCCCTCCTCCTTCTTCTTCTTTTCTTCTTATTCTTCTTCTTCTATTATCTTCTTCTTCTTCTTCTTCTTCTTCTTATTGTTCTTCTTATTCTTTCTTCTTCTTCTTCTTCTTCTTCTTCTTCTTCTTATTCCTATACTATTAAATAACGGTCAAAAATTGAGGTACCGTAACGTAGTCATTATGTTCTTTACTATTTCTCTCCTTCTTCTTGAATCCCTCTATTTTGTGGGAAATACTTATTCCTCCTTTCTCCATGATTGACCACTTCTCTTCATTTGCCCCCTTCTCCTCTTTCTCCTCCTCCTCCTCCTTCTCCCACTATTCCACCTCCTCCTCCTCTATTACTTGTTACTCATCCTTCTCCTCCTACTCTTCTTCTCCTGCTACTACTCCTTCTTCTCTACTTCTTTTTCTCCTTATTTTTCTCCTCCACTTCCTCCTCCTCCTCATTCTCTTTCTCCTATGCCTCCCTATACTCCTTCTCTTATTCTTTTCCTTCTTCTTCTCATTCTTCTTCTCTCTTTTCTTTTTGTTATTCTTCTTCTTCCTCGTGCCTTTTCTTCCTTGATATTATCTATCATTTGCATATTCAAAATTACTCTATAAATCATTCTATTTTTTCTCCATATTTATCAACTTACTACTGTCATTTCTTACTCCTTCCCACTCCTTTCCTCTATCCTCCTCCCTCCACCACCTCCACCTCCTCCTCTTCTTCCTTCTAACCTCCTCCTCCTCCGTCTGCCCTTCCTCTCTTCTCCCTCACCACTACCTCCTTAACTCATTATTATTAATTTGTCTACTCCATCAAGAAGAATAAGATAAGAAGAGGAGAAGAAGGACAAGAAGAAGAAGAAGAAGAAGAAGATAAAGGAGGAGGAGGAAGAAGGAGGAGGAGGAGGAGGAGAAGAAGAAGAAGAAGAAGGAGAATAGAAGAAGAAGAAGAAGAAGAGAGAGGGAGAAGGAGAAGAAGAAGTAAGAAGATGGTGGTGGAGGACAGGAGGGAGGAGACATTTTTTCATTCTTTTCTTCCTCTTTCTCCTCCTCTCCTCCAACGCCTCTCCTTCATCTTATCTCCTCCTCCTCCTCCTTTCCTCCTCCTCCTCCTCCTCACTCTCCTTCCTCCCTCCTTCTTTCTTCTTCTCATCCTCCCCTTCTTCTTCTTCTTCTTCTTCTTCTTCTTCTTCTTCTTCTTCTTCTTCTTCTTCTCTTCTTCTTCTTCTTCTTCTTCTTCTTCTTCTTCTTCTTTTTCTTCTTCTTCTTCTTCTATCCTTCTCCTCCTCCTCATCTCCTCCTCCTCCTCCTCCTCCTCCTCCTCCTCCTCCTCCTCCTCCTCCTCCTCCTCCTCCCTCCTCCTCCTCCTCCTCCTCCTCCTCCTCCTCCTCCTCCTCCTCCTCCTCCTCCTCCTTCCTCCTCCTCCTCCTCCTCCTCCTCCTCCTCCTCCTCCTCCTCCTCCTCCTCCCTCCTCCTCCTCCTCCTCCTCCTCCTCCTCCTCCTCCTCCTCCTCCTCCTCCTCCTCCTCCTCCTTCTCCTCCTCTTCCTCCTCCTTCTATTGCTCACCCCACTCGTGACTCAAACATCCTTGTCTATCAAAACTCTAATAATAAAATTCTATGCATAATTTTTTTCCTAGTCTATTATTGTATCAATTTATGTCGAGCATGCGCCCCGGAAGAATCTGTCGTGTGACACGGAATCAGTCACGAAATTAATAATTGTTGTCACGTCGAAAAGATTCGTGACCCATGTGACATAGAAGCATCCTTCGACAGGATTAAGCAGACACGGTTCGAAAATATAAAAAATCACAACCTTCACTCATGTTATACATAGCCTAGCCTAGATGATACACGAGGGATTTAAATGATACGCTTTGAATCTATAGTCCGATTCACGTCAAGAAGTCAGCATTGTTTATATGAGGAGCATTGATGCCCAGTTTCATTGAGAGAGAATAGGATTGAGTGCGAATAGGATGGAGACATCAGCAACTGCCTTGTGCTGAACAAGGATAGCAAACTCCCATCTAAGCAATGATGACTTCTTGACGTGAATCGCACTATAGATGATACAACGCCAGGAGTACGTTATGTTTTTTGTTTGTCAATGGCTCAACAGCCCTCTGTGGGCTCAGGCCTACCAGCTGGTTGCCAGTTTCACATTCACTTGACTGAATCAGCAAAGGTGAATGATCATTAACCAGAAAATATGTAACGTGTGGTTAGCACATTGACATCTCAACCATAAGGCTAGGCGTACACCGATAGTCATTGCATGTGTGAGATGTTGTACACACACCGATTAGTCATTGCATCGGTGTGTGCTGCTGCATAAGCAGCTATGTGAAGTACTGTGACTAAACGTGACTAATCTCGTCTTGTCTTTTCTCGACTAACCGGTGTACGCCTAGCCTTAGCCAAGACAAGACAGGACGACATTACTCACGTTTAAGTCACAGCTCTTCACATAGTTGCTTATGAAGCAACACACACCGATTAGTCATTGCATCGGTGTGTGCTGCTTCATAAGCAGCTATGTGAATTACTGTGACTAAACTCATCTTGTCTTGTTTTGACTAACCGGTATGTACGCCCTGGCCCTAAACTAGTCTTTTTGCAACCCAGTGATGGGAGAACAAAGCACTGCTGGATAACATTGTGTTAAGCGGGCTATACAGAGTCAGAACTCCTCATCAATGCTTTGAGCACTGTTCCTGGGTAAAACCATATCTAAATATCATATTTAAATTGTCCAGGAGTCCTTAGTTACTCACACAGCTGCCATTTTGTTTTTCTCACTTATTATTTTATATCTCAATAATGGTAGAACATATGGGATTGGATTGAATTGCACCAACATCTATGACAACTAGACAAAGCTACAAAAAAATTATGAAAATTTTTCAAATCGAAAAAACAAAATGGTGGCCATTCAAAATTTTGTTTCTTGAATAACTCGGAAACCGTTGATATTACGAAAATTTTACAAGTACAACTTTTTTTAGTGAATTTATTTACAAATCGATTGAAATTATATTTGTTAAGATTGGACCAATATTGACTGAGATATGGCAGCTTGAGTGATAGGTGACCGCTGAAGAAGAAGAAGAAGGAGGAGGAGGAGGAGGAGGAAGAAGAAGAAGAAGAAGAAGAAGAAGAAGAAAAGAAGAAGAAGAAGAAGAGAAGAAGAAGAAGAAAGAAGAAGAAGAAGATAAGAAGAAGATAAGAAGAAGAAGATGGAGAAGAAGCAGAAAAAGAAGAAGGAGAAGAAAATAAGTGGTCAATTTAGTGTGAGATTAGGATTTCGACAATCATTTCAACTAGTAGCTACTGGTAGCTATTCCAAAGAGAAAACTTGATAACTCTCAAGAAAATAAACAAGGTTAATATGATCACGAACCTTATATTACAGTTCGGTAGTTGAATGCTTCTGTTACGTCAATAATAAAATCACGGATTAGAGATTACTATTGCTTGAACTCAAGGATGGGGATTATTTCATAAGTAGTTTTGAAACTAGAAACCTCTATAAAAGAAATAGGAATAATACGAAACTTTGTGCAAGCCAATCTTCATGGTCTTTATGCAGACCAATCCCTTGTAAACTAGATTCAGCGGAAATATTTGTTAAATATTAATTTATTCTCTCATCGATACTTTTTTTTCAATTCAATTCATTTATTTCACACACAACATTAAAACAACATTATGCCTACAACATTTATAAATGGATAAATAAATATTTGATAAATAAATGAATAATGAAGAATAGAATAAATGAATATGAATTTGAATATTTAGAGACATGATAAAGGAGACACCTTTAGCCTATGTACGAATGAGTTGATAGACTTATCTTCACAAAATTTCTATTATTTGTATTCTTTTTCTTCTCCTTCTTTTATTTATTCTTTCCTCCCTTCCTTCTCATCTCCTTCGTCTCCGTCTTTCTCTTCTCCTTCCATTTCTCCTTCTTCTTCCACTTCTTCATCTACATCTCCTTCTTCTTCATCTCCTCTTCATTCTTCTTCATCTTCTTCTTGTCTCCTTCTTCTCCCTTCTTCTTCTTCCCCACCTCTTTCTTCTTCCTCCTCTTCTTCTTCATCTTCTTCTTCTTCTTTTCTTCTCTCTCTCTTCTACTCCTCCTCCTCCTGCTCTTCCCCTCCTCTTCCTCCGCCTCCTCTCCCTCTTCCTCCTTCTTCTTCAATTTCATCATTCCTCTATTACCTTTATTCTTGGACTCCATCGTAATTCGCCTTTCTTATTTCGCTTTGATTTAGTTTTCTGATTTAGTTAATTCCAATGTACTGTATTCGTTCGTTTTCATCTTCTATTCTCACTAAAAATGCTAATGAGGCTTGTCTTATTATTTTCTATGCCATTGAATTTCTATTTTCATTGATATAATTTCTATTAAACCTTCAAACCTTTTGTGTCCATTATAATTTTAGAAATTGCAACTCTTTGTATAAGCCAAGGCTAGGCGTACACCGGTTAGTCAAGACAAGACAAGACGAGATTAGTCACGTTTAGTCACAGTAATTCACGTAGTTACTTATGAAGTAGCACACACCGATGCAGCCGACCAATCTGGGTGTTTTTGCTTCATACAGCAACTATGTGAAGTACTGTGACTAAACGTGACTAATCTCGTCTTGTCTTGTCTTGACTAACCGGTGTACGTCTAGCCTTATACAAACCATAATCACACAAATACAGGGAAGAACCTGAAGAGGCATAAGTCTAATCGCTGGAGAGCTAACAAACATCTTTTGCATACTAAATAAACCAAAGTATACAATAATATTAATCTCGTCTTGTCTTGTCTTGACTAACCGGTGTGCGCCTGGCCTAATGCTTCGAACAAAGAAATGCATCTATTTAATATTTTCTATGTGTGCAATTAATCAATAATATCAACTTTTACTTGGTTTCCAGACAGCCATATGACAAGGAAGACTCCCCCCGCCTATTCAGATGGAGTCTATATGTTAGCGGGCCAGGATAGGCCCAGTCCAAGGAAGCTGAGTCAGCTGTTTATGAAAGGAGACGATGGACAACGGAGCTCAAAGAACCGGTCAGCTTTGCTGGCTTTTTTTGGTGAGTATTTAGAAAAATTTGGAAATTAGCGATAAAAAATTATTTTTACGCGAAAAATTACTCAGTACAAAACTAAAAAAAATAAATAATATCGACCCGATAGGTACTCAAACTCGTTCCACACTCTCTGTAGCATATCAGGCGTAACAGTTTGGTAAGCTGCTGTTATTTCTTGTTTCAAATCATCAATATCCATCCACCATTTATGATTTAGGCAACAACAACGCCACTTAACTGTTAAGCCTACATATGTCTACAAAGAGTGTGAAACAGAGTTTGAGGGATATTTTGGGTTGATATTGCTCGAGTGTCTGGAGGGTGTCATATTGAACATCTCTGAACTTGTTTGTGAGTGAAAAAACTTCTTTAACTCTTTGTCATGAAGTATAACAGACGGTTCTATTATTTTTCTTTCATTAAATACACGTTTTCAAAGTTGTGGTATTCTTTTTGAATCACTCTTTTTATATTATAAAAAAGTATATGAAAGGCTCACTCCTGGAAACTTCAAATCGAACAGCAACTCATCACTCGGCAACTCAGCGACGCAGCATGTGTTTTCAAATAATGACGCTCAGACTAGGCGATTCCAGAATAGGAAACTCCATCGCCGCGCAACTGAGTTGCTCTGCGATTCGACATGCGGGTCGCCGAGCGATGTGTGGACAGATTCTATGTACAGAAAAGTGAGGTTAGGTGATATTCTAACCACATCAAACTGGAAAAGTAGGATTATTTGCTTAAAAAATAAGTATTTCATGATTTTTTGGTCACTTCAACTGAGGCTAGGCGTACACTGGTTAGTCAAGACAAGACAAGACAAGATTACTCACGTTTAGTCACAATAATTCAAAATGGTTAGCATGAAGCAGAACACACCGATGCAATGGCTAATCAGTGTGTGTTGCTTCATAAGCAACTATGGTGAATATTGTGACCAAACATGACTAATGTCGTCTTGTCTGGTCTTGACCAACCGGTGTACGCCCAGCCTTTATGTCGTCCTTAAATTGCTTTTGTGTGTGAGTAGTGAAGGTGACATTGTCGTAAAGTTATCCATGTACTGAAATGTAGAAAGACTTGAAGTTGTCAAAACCACGTATTTAATAAAACAACGAAATACCGGTTTCGATTGTTACACCATTATCAATCTCTGGCAATCTGAAACTAAAATACAGTGTGATATATGAAAAGATCAGCTGTACAACTGATATGTAAAATATTGACTGACTAATAGAAATAACAAAACTATGTATTCATTCACGTAAATAAATTGAAATGAAAGACCTTAATTAGTTGTCTAATGTAAGTGGGCTCGTACACCGGAGCAATAAGCAACAAGCAATAAGCAATACGCAACAAGCAATATTATCGCCAATGTGTTTTTCCATTAGATTTCAACTGAACTCGTACACCGAAGCAATACGATATCGCTATCGCCTCTGTAGAGCAACATATATCGCCAGCAACACAGCGTGTCGGTAGAAAAGCAACATATTGCCTGAATAACATATTTATGATATTTCATTAAATTTTTAGTACAGTAACCTAACTTTGAAAATTTTCGTTCATCGAGCGTTTGTTTACAAAATGTCTGACGAAGCAGCATTTAATATCAAATTTGTACAGCTTGTTGAGCAATATCAATGCATTTATGATTATCTTCGAGATGATTACAGCCAAAGAGATGTTGTGGAGAAAGAATAGGGTGCAGTTGGAAATGAAATAAAATGTTGACTTTCTTGGAACTATTTATTTTTTGAAACGATCTTAATTAAACAGTATATTTATCTTGCCATGGTCCTCGCTTTGCCATAGGAAAAATGATCATTGATCAGTTTTCTTGCTACATGAAAATGTAATATGATTTCAAGTGATTACGTAATTCGTAATTCAATTTTTTATCTTGTGTTAAATTTCTCATTCTCGAAATTTGCCACAACATTATCACTTCGTCTTCATCGTCAGACTACATTTTGAACGACCGTGGCGTAAGCAAAGGTAATTTTCTTATTGCTTTGGTGTACGAAGTACAACAAAAAAATGTTGCCTGTTGCGTATTGCTCATTGCTTGTTGCTCATTGCTTATTGCTCCGGTGTACGAGCTGCCTAAGGCTTTATTTACGTGAATGAATACATAGTTTGTTATTTCTATTTGTCAGTCAATATTTTACATATCAGTTGTACAGCTGATCTTTTCATATATTACAGTGCAGCAGAATTTATACTACTCATGACCGAGCGCTGTGATTGGAAGTTGAACGGCCTATCAAGATGAACGCCTGCCATTGGCCTAGATACAAGCTCCTCCCACAATGGGCGGTTTCTACAAACATCATAGCAATGGCGGTTCACTTGCACTTGTTTGAACCGCCATTTCTATGACGTTTGCAGAACCGCCCATTGTGGGAGGAGCTTACATCTAGGCCAATAGCAGGCGTTCACCTTGATAGGCCGTTCAACTCCCAATCACAGCGCTCAGTAACGAGTATAAATTTTGAGAAAAATGAGCGATCAAAGTTTCAATTTTTGCCATCGCTTCAACATAGGGATAGGTGGGCCGAAAATTTTCACATTAATTTCAACTTATGATTTGATGATCAGCTGTTTTGAAACAAACATTTATTTTTCATTGTTCATTTCACCGCGGTGAGGGCATTTGTGCAGAGAGAAAAAGAGAAAGATAGCGAGTGAGAAGAGAAGGTGTGAGAAGAATGCGAAAAGGAGAGGAAGAAAAGGGAGGAGAGGAAGAAGGGACGAGAAAATGAAAAAGGAGAAGGAAGAATGAGAAGAAGAAAAGAAGATGAAGAAGGAAAAGGAGACCAATAAAAAGGAGAAGAAGGGAGAAGAAGGGAGAAGGAGGAGGAGATGAAGAAGAAGAAGGAGAAGAAGAATATCGAGAATAAGAAAAATGAGAAGAAGGAGATGAAAAGGGAGAAGAAGAAAAGAAGAAGAAGAAGAAGAACGAGAAGAAGAATAGGGAGAAGAAGAAAAATAAGGAGGGGAAGAAGGAAAAGGTGTAGAAGAAGAAGGAGGAGAAAAAGTAGAAGAATTAGAAGAAGATTGAATAGAAGGATGAGAAGGAGAAGAAGAAGAAGAAGAAGAAGAAGAAGAAGAAGAGTAAGAAGAAGAACAAGAAATAGATGGAGAAGAAGATTGAAAAGAAGTAGATGAAGGAGGAGGATGGTTGGAAACTAATCAATAATGCCATCCTATTATATTAAGCGAGCAATTTCCCCAGTTTTTCTCTCCGATCAGCGGTTTTGGCTGTGAGTTTTTGTCAATCAGTGAGTGAGTGAGTGAGTGTGTCACTAGAATTTGTAAGTTTACTATTAATATCGGGGGACCGAGCTGTGCGCGGGAGTACAAAAGCACAGGAATGGAAATTATAAAGAAAAAAGTATGAAATTAAACAATTTTTAAAGTACAGCCATCAGTCATATGCACTAAATAAGAAGAAGAAGAAGAAGAAGAAGAAAGAAGAAGAAAGAAGGAGGAGGGAGGGAGGAGAAGAACGAGAAGAAGATTATCGAGAAGAAGAAAAACGAGAAGAAGAAGATGGAAAAATTGGAGAAAAGGAAAAGAAGGAGAAGAAGAAGTAGAAAATTAGAAAAAGATTGAAAAGAAGGACGAGGAGAAGGAGAAAAAGGAGGAATGAGAAAAAGATTTTAACAAAGTGAACAAGGAGAAGGAGGAGGAAGAGGTGAAGGTGAAGAAGAAGAACAACAACAACAAGTAGATGGAGAAGAAGATTGAAAAGAAGTAGATGAAGGAGGAGGATGGTTGGAAACTATTTCATGTATTTCAATAGTCGCAGTTTTATGCGACCTGGGAAGTACTAGTTGCTTTTCAAATGATAATAAATTTATTGATAGAAATTCCTAATTAATAGTGCCATAGAAATACATGGACGGTCTCCGGGTAAAAGGGAATAAGTCAAAAATAGACTTATTACCTTTTACTCACACAAAGTTATCTACTAAATACTTATTACAATATGCACATGGGTGATTACAGCTGTTATATTAGAGTATGGCCGCTTATTGCCTCTTAACCAAAGATAAAGCTGTCAAAGAAGTTGTTTTTCAATAATGAAAGTGGGAAAAATTAAAACATTCCTTTTACCCGGGACAGTCAATTATAATTAAATTGTTTGGTGGGATTAGAAATTGCTTATTAGTAACTTGTATTATGAGTATTTTTTTCTGTTCAAGAATTTTCCAGTGATTTTCTTAACTCTGTTCAAAATTTTTATATTATTATAATGTTTGTATTTTACAGGCCAAGTAGTAAGTTCAAGTAGTCATGGCCAGCGAGTCAGGATGCCCGATTGAGGTCCATCGCATTGAGAGTGAAAAATGCAGGAGTAGAAATGTATGACCCCAGATGTCAGGAGGAGTCATCACCTTTCCACCGTGCAGGTATGATCGAAAAACTGACCAAGAGTCCAAATAATCCTAGAACAGGTGTGTAACTAGAAATAAAAAACAACTATTACCGAAAATAAACCCGATACTACAATGGCATCCAGAAAGAACCCGATATGGTATTGAGGTAGCTCATAGACCTGATCAGCGCTCAGTCGGGAACAGAGATACAACCTGGGGGATTGAGCTTGGTTATCATTGAATCAAATGTAAAAATGCCTGTTTCAAACCCTTCGTATTTGATAAATATTAAGCAAAATATTCCAGTAACTCATGAGAAATCAAAGCTACGATGTTCAATTAAGAACACTTCAGTTGTCTATTCGGAGAAAGAAACAAATATAATTTTAATTGGTCCCTCTTTCCAGAGGCATTCCTCTCAAAGATTGGAGTGAGATATGTAGTGATATAAAATATTATTGAACGTAAATATATGAAAATATGGAAAATATAAGATATGAATATAATGTTGTGATTAAGATTAAGATATTATTTGGTATAAAATAGTTGATGTCTCTAAAATAATAATGTCTTTTACTCGCGACATTGATTGTTGCTGAGCGGGAAGTTTCGAAACTTCAAAAGAGCATAATAACCTTCAGGAAGAGTCTAGCAACAAATGAGAGAAAATTGTGATAAAAATACTTTAATCAATTAATACACATTCATTAAAACACCTTGAAACCACTAAAGAATAGATATGGCAAAAGTATTGATGATACTTAAATGATTTAATCGAATTTCCTACCTCAA
This sequence comes from Laodelphax striatellus, assembly GCA_017141395.1. NCBI lineage: Eukaryota > Metazoa > Arthropoda > Insecta > Hemiptera > Delphacidae > Laodelphax > Laodelphax striatellus. The sequence goes on from CM029543.1 coordinate 13,729,758, forward strand.
AATCGTGTTTTGTTCCTATCTCACAATGGTTAAAATCCCCAAGGTTTGTTCACTCTCTCTCACCTAGAGCGCGCTGATCAGATCTATAGCTGCTCCTCCGTAGTGTTCTAAATAAAAATTTAATTTTAATCTATAAGCTGATTTCAGATTCACTTTAAAATGTGTTGATATTATTCTCCGGAAAAAATGTCCTGATATTACTTCTGAAAATTAAATTACAGTTTCTGACATGAGCCTTGTCAATCAGTTCAAAAAAAAGTAGCCAAATCGATATTTGAATCACGTGTTCGCCGCCGCACGCTTCTAGCTCTCCCTCTAGGCTACGAGGACTCTCATTAATTACGAGCAAAGAGACAGTACTTTAAAGGCTAGGCGTACACCGGTTAGTCAAAGGCGAAGACAAGACGAGATTAGTCACGTTTAGTCACGTGCTTCACATAGTTGCTATAAAGCGGCACACATCGATTGGTCATTGCATCGGTGTGTGTAGCTATATATGTGGCTCTGTGACGGCGCGACGCTCGTCTTATCTTCATATTCTTTCAGTGTGCCTCTAAACTCGGGGGCTGTAACTTCTTATTAATTCAACCTGATGTTCAAAATCAATGAGCTTCTTACTGGATCTATGAAAATAATTATAGCAGGACCTTTTTAACTTGTCCAGAAAACATGTTTCAGAAGCTACCAGCATCACAATACTTAACCTACAATTTAATGCTGGTATCATAGTTATTGAAGAAATGTTTTAAAGTTATTCTTTGAAAGGTCTTCTTTAAAAGATCTTTAAGACTTTTAAGCCTCTTGATTATTGTGTCAAAATCACTGTTTACTTATTACCGAAACAGCTGTTTTTTGATAAGTTAAAAGGATCTAATACAATTATTTTAAAAATTATTTCGTGGGTCCCGGCTGCCTAAAAAACAGTCGTTAAGTCACGTCAGAGACCCTGAACTGATCAGGAGTGACCTGAAAACTCTGACACCAGACCTGAGCCAGCCAGGTTACACGGAATTATTATATTTAATATTTATAATAATAATTATAATTTTATTAATTATTAATTATTAATTATAATTTATATTTATAATAAATTATTATTGTGCGTATAGCTCCCGAAGTGGAATACGCTGAGTCTGAATCATGGTCGTTGACTTTTATTTGACAGCGGTTTTCTTATTCGCCCACCAGCTTTTTCATTTTCTGCGAAAAGCCGCTTTTCTTTCATCACTCCATCACATTTCCAGCTCTTGGAGGTTTCACCTCTGGAATAATTTCCATTTATTTATTTTGTTTTTAAAATTATTTCGTTTATAATTTCATCATCAGTAATTTTGCTAGAACTAGATCTTTCTTTTTGTTTTTGAATCCATTCCCCTCCATTGGCAAGCAGGCTTCCACATATTTTCTATTTTTTGTGATTCTGTGATTGGGAAGCCTCATAATGTGACCGTAAAATTTTAGATGTCTTTTTCTCATGTCTGTTACAATATTTGAATGTTGCTCAACTGTGCTATGTTTTTGTATATTATAATTATTATTATTTTAAAATTGAAAAATACTGATGCTTTCAATTCCCTGTTCCAGTTAAACAGAGTGACCAGTTGGATAGACGGGAGTTTTATCTACAGCACCAGTGAGGCATGGATCAATGCCATGAGATCTTTTGAGAATGGAACTTTACTGAGTGATGCCTCAGGAAAGTTACCAGTCAAAAATACAATGAGGGTTCCTCTCTTCAATAATCCTGTTCCCAGTATTTTTGAGACACTTGGTCCTGAGCGACTGTTGCAGTGAAGTCACAACTGAAAATAATTATAGCCGGATGCTTTAACGGTCAGAAATCAGGCTGTTCAGTAATAATTGAACAGTGATTTCGACACAATAATCACTTCCACCAAGTCACCAAAGACAACTTTTAAAGAAGACCTTTCAAAAGAACTAACTTTTAAAAGAGACCTTTTCAATAATCTGCGAGATTCAACGCATTTGTATTGTGATCATATGCTCGTCGATCAGCTGAAGTTTAAACCAGGATTAATTGGATCCTCGCTTATAACTTTTAAGTGAAAAAACACTCACGTTTGCGATGAGAATTGTTACTTCAGTTTCTGACGACTTTAAAATCTAAGGTTATACTTTAAAATCTGCAACACCAGCGCAAGAAACATGATGCTTAACTAAATCTCATCTAAAACCTGAGTATTTTTTCACTTAAAAGTTACTCTATTTAAATTCCAATGGTATTAATCAGGAAAAGAAATGAATAATCAACAACATATACTTATTTGGTCATCGCCGGGTATATTTCCTATAGGATGACCAAATAAAATGCTTCTTGCTCGCCACAAACTAACACACTTTTGTCAAAGTGTTTGTAATCTTATGGCAAATGAATTTGATTTGATTTGAGTTTGTATTACTTTTGCCTTTTTCAAGTGATAATAGTAGTAGCAAGGGGCGTTTATCATTAAATTAGTATTGTATCTTCTATATTAAAAGTGTAGGAAGCTGATTCTCGATCACATGGTTTCGGACAGGTTGCGCTGCTGTTTGAATTCCTTTTATGTTGAGTTCACTGCTTGAGAACTTTTCAAGTTGTCAGTATCTTTTGCAGTTAAATCAAAACTGTTGAGAATATGTGGTTTAATATTACGGCAAAATACTCTTTGTTTTGTGATCTTTTTAGGTTGGTTTGGTGATGGGTGTGATTCTGGTTGAATGATACTGTTCACTTATATTGGTTAACTTCTAATATCTGATACAAACTTTTGGATTATTCTTCAATATCCATTGATCTAATAACTCATTCCATGCGTGTACCGGGATCATGCTTGTCAAGAGTCAAGCTGATCGACAGGCATATGATCACAATGTAACCTGCAAATGCTGAATCCTCATAAATTGTTGAGAAAAGATCTTTTAAAGTTATTCTTTGAAAGGTCTTCTTTAAAGTATTTTGAACTTTAAATTCTTCTGGGCTTTGCCAAGCCTTTTGATTATTGTGTCCAATCACTATTTAATTATTACTGGGTTCTTCTGGAATTTCTGTCAAATTAATTGGATCTACTATATCCCAGAAAACTTTGAACCATCGCTATTCAATCTATAAATTAAACGCTAATTATTATCAATTTGATGTTTTCAAATACACCGCTAAAAAGTCCGTCACAGTGACAAACATCCTACTCCCTTATTTCTCTTACTTTACAGTCCACAAGATGTCAGGTCTGGTAGTATTGTGTTTCAAATTTTCGAATTCATTACTTTTCAAATTGCTTTCCAGTATTGGGCGACCCTCGCAGCAACCAAAACCCGGCTCTTCTCTCTTTCGGCATCCTCTTCTTTCGCTGGCACAACGTGGTGGCGGCGCGAGTTCAAAAGGAACACCCTGATTGGCCCGACGAAGAGCTGTTCCAGAGAGCTAGGCGAATTGTGGTGGCCACTTTACAGGTTGGAGTTTACTACAGAGTTATCATAAAAGAATGGTGCGAAGATTGACTTTTCACAGAAACCAGAGTTCAAGCCAAATAACCTAAATTAGACGAGAGATCATGAACTGAACCGCGTCAAATATTGTCAGAAAATCGCACCAATTTTTGAAACCGCACCATTCTTTATAGCAGTAACCTAATATTCTCAACTGTTCTAATTGTAATACACTATATCCTAACATACTTGAACTTGTGTACAAGAACAGTTCTCTTGTAAGTTGAATTTCAGAAGGCCCAGCGTTCTCATGTAGCAGATGAGCTGCAGTAACTCCAGAGATTATTAATTTTTTTTCGCCGGATGAGCAGACTTTTGCCAATAGGTACTTGAATCACACGCAAAACTGCATGAGAGCCAAACAAATAATTTACAAGAGCAAGTTAGTCACAGTACTTCACACTTAGTTGTTTATGAAGCAACACGCACCGATTAGTCATTGCATCGGTGTGTATTTGCTCTCTTTAACTATATGAATACTGTGACTAAGCATAATAATGTCGTCTTGACTTGTCTTGACTAACAGTGTGCACTAGCCTTATAACTATTTCTAATTGTGATTCCTATTTCCTAACATTCTTGGGACAGTGTACGGGAGCAGTTCCTCATAAGTGAATGGCAGAGGTGACGTTCTCCACTAAAGGAGACAAGATCATGCGGTAACTCAAAGTTAGAGCTAGACGTACACCGTTTAGTCAAGACAAGACAAAGACAGTTAGTCACGTTTAGACACAGTACTGGTCTTGTAGACAGCATACCAATGCAGTGACTAATCGGTGTGTTCAGAGACAAGATCGTTCCAGTCACTGATAATTTCACACATAGTTGCTTATGAAGCCTTTTTGAATACGTGACTAATCGGTGTGTGTTTGCTTCGCAAGCAGCTCTAATAATACTAATGACTAAACGTGACAATCTCGTCTTCATGCCATGTAACAATTGTGCGCCTAGCCTTGGTTTCCAATATTTGAAAGTAACGTTCTCACGCTTAGCGAACCAGATCAGCTGTAACTCAAAGTTGATTAAAAAGCATGCGCTAGCCGTTATTTCATGTATGTGAATATTCGGTACAAATTATTTGATTCATCATTCTGTGCCTGGTTGTTCCTTGCGTCTATTAAGTTTAACCGGGCGATAAATCGAGGACAGCAAGCACTGCCAGGCGGGATCAGCGACAGAGCTGGGCTAACGCTGATCACGCGAAAAGGCGTGATTTGTACTCACATTGAATGAATCAAATTTCAAATTCAAATTCTGTTGATTTTGATTGATAAAAACAATTAGGCTAGGCGTACTCGGCACAAAGTGGGAAGGAATTCCTATCTACTTTGTGACACCGGTTAGTCTGAACAAGACAAGACGAGATTAATCTGTTGAGCTCACGATCATTCACATATAGTTGCTTATGAAGCAACACACACCGATGATGCATTTAAGCCATTGTGCTGCTTCCGCAACAAAACCATATGAAGATACTGAGCTTCGCTTGTCGACTAATCTCATCTTAACATGACTAACCGGTGTACACTAGCCTTACTCTGTTTATAAATCAATCAAATTTGTTTGCTATAAATACTCGCATAATTGGACAAAATTAAGTAACCACTTCGCACACAAATATACACAAATACAAATACACATTTAAAGAGATATGACCTACGTCGATTAATCAAGTCCCTGAGTCTAAGGCTAGGCATACCGGTTAATTAAAGACCAGGGAGCAAGGCAAGTTAGTGATCACGTTTGTTATGAGCAAGCACACACTGGAATTAGTCATTGCATTGAGTGTGTAGCACCAACTATAACAACAATAATTACTGTGACCGACGTGACTAATCTCTTCTTGTCTTTACATCTCCGTGACTAACACCGTGTGCCTAACTAACTCAATCACTGACTTTTTCAGTAATGACTTTTCCTCCTTTTCTATTTGACCAGAATATAATAATGTACGAGTAGCTGTCTTATCTTGACTAACTTGATGTACGCCTAGCCTTCTTTCATGACTTTTAAAATGTAATGACTTTTTTTTCTTCTCTTCTGACAGAATATAATAATGCTTACACAGTATTGTCTTGTCTTGACTAACCGGTGACGCCTAAGGCTAAGGAGTGTGAGCTGGGCGTACACCGGTTAATCAGGCTGGAAACAAGCGGAGTAGTCACGTTCAACACCAATTAGTCATTGCATCAGTGTGTGCTGCTTCATAAACAACTCATTTGAATTACTGTGACCCCAAACGTGACAAATCTTGTCTTATCTTATCTCGACTGGCGGTGGCACGCCTGGCCTACATTTCCACTGACTTTTAAAGTGTAATGACTTTTTTTCATTTCTATTTGACGGGGCTCATATTACACGAGCATTATCTTGTCTTGACTAACCCAGTCTACGCCTAGCCCCAACATTTTCACTGAGTTTTAAAATGTAATGACACTGGCTTCTTCATTTTGGGCAGAATATAATAATGTGCAGTATTGCCTTGTCTTGACTAACGGTGTACGCTAAGGCTACAAGGAATCACAAGGCTGGGCGTACACCACATTTAGTGAAGACAACACAAGATGGGGATCGATCACGTTTTGGTCAAAGTACTTACGCCAGTTGCATGAAGCGGCTTACACCGATCAACCATTACGTCAGTGTATTGCCTCATAAGCCTCCAACTATATAGTATTAAACATGACAAATCTTTCTCTTGTCTTGACAGCTAACCGGTGTACTTTGCCTAGCCCTAACATTTTGAATAGACCAAATAATTTTCCAGATTCAAATTCTGTTTAATTGAATTGATAAAACAATTACTTTTGAATTTTTGATCTAATAACATTTTACTGACTGTAATGTTTTGCAGCTTCTCTTCTTCTATTTGACAGAACATAATAATGTACCGGTGTGTCTTATCTTGACTAACCGGTGTGCCTAAGGCTAAGGGTGTAAGGCTAGGCGTACACAGTTAGTCAGGCTGGAGGCAGACTGGAGCTCTAGAGACAGGATGGTAACGTTTTTGGGAGTCACCAGTAGCCCCCACATAGCTGCTTATAAAACCTTTTACCGATTAGTCATTTGCATCGGTGTTTTGCTGCTCGCCAAACAAATAGGTGGTACTAAATGACATATCGACTCAATCTGGTCTGGTCTTGTCTTGACTAACTTTCAGTGTACTTCAGAAAGCCTTACATCGACTTTGAAAATGTAATGACTTTATTCTTCTCTTCTATTTTGACCGGGGCCAATAATTTGCAGTGTTATGCTTGTCTTGACTAACCGGTGTGCGCCTAGGCTGAGGTGTAAGGCTCGGCGTACGCCAGTTAGTCAGGCTATTCAATCTTACCTTGACGCGGTGGACTGCCCTAACAAGGCTAAAATTATGGGCTAGGCATTACACACCGGTCAAAGTATCAGGCTAAAACTAAAACAGATGGTCACGTTCCTTTACCGATTATTTGCATCGGTGTGTGCTGCTTGTAAAGCTACTATGTGAATTACTGTGACTGAACGTGATCTTTTTTTCTTTCTTGACCCCAACCACAGTGTACGCCCTAGCTTCAACATTCTCTGCTGACTTTCAAAAATGTAAAGCGAGCGCTTTAACTTCTTTCTGTTTTGACCAGAATACTAATAATGTACGAAGGTACTGCCAGCATTCTGGGTCCAAGAGCTGCCTCCCTATTCCAGATTTAGCAATGGACTGTCAGGCATCAGTCACGTGTTTGATCAGCTGCATTCCCTTTGGGCATACCACTTATTTACAGCATCTATAGGCCGGGATGCAGAGTACCAATTCAGGAAGACATCCATGGGCGGCTTGGCACTCAGGAGGCTATGCAGTCATTGGGTGGGGATTTAAAGTGTAATTACTCAGTTTGACAATAGTATTTTTTCCATCTTTCTTTTCTTCTCCTTCTTCTTGATACATATCCTCTCCTCCTTACTCCTCCCTCCCTCTCCTCCTCGTTCTCCCTACTTTCTTCACTTAGTTTTTAAGACGCCCTTTCGGGTTACAACGTGGACACCCATCAGGCATCGATCACGTGTTCAGTCGGCTGCATTTACCGCTTCCGGGCATGATACCACCACCTTGGCATCCTATGAGGCGGGATGCAAAATGCAGATTCAGAAGAAAAACGTCCATAAGGAGCGGCCGGCACTCGGGCTATGCAGTCATTGGTGGGATTCAGAAATTGTGAGTACTCGGTTGTTTAAGCTGAAGTAATTTTCGTCTTTCTTTATCTTCTTCTTCTTCTTCTTCTTTGTAGCCTTTGGCTGCTTCCTTCTTCTTCTTGTTACTGGCTTCTTGGCAACTTCTTTATTACACTTCTTCTTCAACTTTACTAACTAACAGCTTTCTTCAACTTCTTACCTAACTAACTTCTTCTTCTTCTTCTTCTTCTTAACCTAGCTGGCTGGCTTCTTTAGCTTCTTCTTCTTCTTCTTCTTCTTCTTTAGCAACATGTAATGACTTTTTTCTTCTCTTCTATTTGACAGAATATAATAATGTACTAGTATTGCCTTGTCTTGACTAACCGGTGTACGCCTAGCCTAACATCTCCACCGACTTTAAAAATGTAATGACTTTCTTCTTCTCTTCTATTTGACAGAATATAATAATGTACGAGTATTGTCTTGTCTTGACTAACCGGTGTACGCCTAGCCTAACATTTTCACTGACTTTTAAAATGTAATGACTTTTTTCTTCTCTTCTATTTGACAGAATATAATAATGTACGAGTATTGTCTTGTCTTGACTAACCGGTGTACGCCTAGCCTAACATTTTCACCGACCATGTCTGACTTAATTCTCTAGCTTCTTGACCAACCGGTGTCTTCTTCTGACTTTTAAAATGTAATGACTTTTTTTTACTTTTCCATTGACAGAATATAATAATGTACGAGTACCTCCCAGCATTTCTGGGTCAAGAGCTGCCTCCCTATTCAGGTTACAACGTGGACACCCATCCAGGCATCAGTCACGTGTTTCAGTCGGCTGCATTCCGCTTCGGGCATACCATGATACCACCTGGCATCTATAGGCGAGATGCCAAGTGCCAGTTCAGAAAAACGTCCATGGGCAACCCGGCACTCAGGCTATGCAGTCATTGGTGGGATTCAAGTGTGAGTACTCGGTTGTTTTAATAGTATTTGCATCTTTTCTTCTTCTCCTTCTTCTTCTTCTTCTTCTTCTTCTTCTTCTCAACCTTCTCCTCCTCCTCTTCTTCACCTTCTTCTTCTTCTTCTTCTTTTCTTCTTCTTCTTCTTCTTCTTCTTCTTCTTCTTCTTCCTCCTTCTTCCTTCTCTTCCTCCTCCTCCTTCTTCTTCCTCCCTCCCTTCCTCCTCCTTCTTCTTCTTCTTTCTTCTTCTTCTTCTCCTCCATCTTCTTCTTCTCCTCTTCTTCGTCCTCTTCCTCCTCCTCCTCTTCCTCCTTCTTCTTGTTCCTCCTCCTCCTCCTCCTTCTTCTTCTTCTCTCTTCTTCTCCTTCTCATCCTCCAGTCTTCTTCTTCTTGTTTTTCTACTTCTTCCTCTTCTTCTTCTTCTCCTCCCTCCTCCTCCTCCCCCTCCTCCACCCTCCCCTCCCCTCGGGTTACAACGGTATCACAGGCAGTCTTTCAGTCCTGCATTCCGCTTCTTCACTTCCACCGGCATCCTACCTGGCTGCTATTCTTCTCTTCTTTCTTCATCTTCTTCTTCCTCTCAGGCTGTCACAGTCATTGTGAGTCTTCCCCTTGTTTGTTTTAATTCTTCCATTTCTTCTTCTTCTTCTTCTTCTTCTTCTTCTTTTCTTCTTCTTCTCCTTCTTCTTCTCCTCTTCCTCCTCCTCCTTCTTCTTAGTTTTTTCCACCTCCTCTTCCTCCCTCTTCCTTCTTCTTAATTTTTCCTCCTCCTTCTTAGTTTTCTCACTCCTCCTCCTCCTCCTTCTTCTCCTCCTCCTCCTCCTCCTCCCCTCCTCCTCCTTCTCCTCTCCTCCTCCTCCTCCTCCTCCTCCACCACCTCCTTCTTCTCCTCCTCCTCCTCCCTCCTCCTCCTCCTCATTTTTCTTTTTAAAGAATAAAAATCAATCAATTTTCTTCCTCCTTTTCATCTTCTCCTTCTCCTTCTTATCCTATTCTTCTTCTTTTTCTCCTTCTTCTTCTTCTTCTCCTCCTCCTCCTCGTCCTTTTCTCCCTCCTCCTCCCTCCTCCTCCTCCTCCTCCTCCTCCTCCCTCCTCTTCCTCCTCCTTCCTCCTCCTCTCTCCCTCCTCCTCCTCCTCCTCCTCCTCCTCTTCCTCCTCTTCCTCCTCCTCCTCCTCCTTCTGCTCCTCCTCATCCCTTCTTCCAAGGAATAAAAATCAACCAATTTTCTTCTCCTTTTCCATCTTCTCCTTCTTATCCCATTTTTCTCTCATCCTTCCTCCTTCTTCTTCTTCTTCTTCTTCTTCTTCCTCTTCTTCTTCTTCTCTCCACCTTCTTCTTCTTCTTCCATTTTTTTTCTTCTTTCTTTCTTCTTCTCCTCCTCCACATCCCCTACTCGGGTTACAACGTGGACACCCATCCAGGCATCAGTCACGTGTTTCAGTCGGCTGCTTTCCGCTTTGGGCATACCATGATACCACCTGGCATCTATAGGCGAGATGCCAAGTGCCAGTTCAGGAAGACGTCTATGGGCAACCCGGCACTCAGGCTATGCAGTCATTGGTGGGATTCAAGTGTGAGTACTACGTTGTTTTAAAATAGTATTTCCAACTTTTCTTTTTTTTTCTTCTCCTTCTTCTACTTTTCCTCCTCCTCATCAGGCTCCTCCACCTCCTCCTCCCTCCTTCTTTTTAGTTTTTCCAACTCCTCCTCCACCCTCCTCCTCCTTCTCCTTCTCCTCCTCCTCCTCTCTCCTTCCTCTTCCTCCTCCTTCTTCCTCCTCCTCCTTCCTCCTCCTCCTTCTCCTCCTCCACCTCCTCCTTTTCCTCCTTCTCCCTTCTCCTCTCCTTCTCCTCCTCCTCCTTCTCCTCCTCCTCCTCCTCTCCTTCTCCTCCTCCTCCTCTTCCTCCTCCTCTTCCTCCTCCTCCTCCTTCTCCTCCTCCTCCTCCTCCTCCTTCTCCTCCTCCTCCTCCTCTTCCTTTCCTCCTCCTTCTCCTCCTCCTCCTCCTCCTTCTTCTTCTCCTCCTTCCTCCTTCTCCTCCTCCTCTTCCTCCTCCCTCCTCCTCCTCCTCCTCCTCCTCCTCCTCCTGTTCCTCTTTTCCTCCCCCTCCTCCTCCTCCTCATCCTCCTCCTCCTCCCCTACTCCTCATCCTCCTCCTCCTCCTACTCCTCCTCATCCTCCTCCTCCTCATCATCCTCCTTCTTTTTCGCCTTTCCTCCCTCCTCCTCCTCCTCCTTCTCCTCCACCTCCTCCCTTCTTCTTCTACTCCTTCTCCTTCTCCTCCTCCTCCTCCTCCCTCCTCCTCCTCATCTTCCTCCTCCTCCTCCTCCTTCTCCTTCCTCTTCCCTCCTCTTCTTCTTCTTCTTCTTCGTTTTTCCTCCTTCTCCTTCTCCTCCTTCTTCTTAGTTTTTCCTCCTCCTCCTCCTCATCCTCCTCCTTCTCCTTCCTCTTCTTCTCCCTCTTCTTCTTTTCTCTCCTCCCTTCCTTCTTCCCTTTTTTTCTTCTTCTTCTTCTTCTTCTTCTTCTTCTTCTTCTTCTTCTTCTTCTTCTTCTTCTTCTTCTTCTTCTTCTTCTTCTTCTTCTTTCTTCTTCTTCTTCTTCTTCTTCTTCTTCTTCTTCTTCTTCTCCTTTTTCTTATTCTCCTCCTCCTCCTCCTCCTCCTCCTCCTCCTCCTCCTCCTCCTCCTCCTCCTCATCCCTCCTCCTCCTCTTCATCCTCCTCATTCTTTTTTCGCCTTTTTCTCCTCCCTATTCCTTCTCCTCCTCCTCTTCCTTCTTCGGCTTCTCCTCTTATCCTTATCCTCCTCCTTCTCCTCCTCCTCCTCTTCCCTACTCCTCCTCCTCCTCCTCCTCTTCATCTTCCTCCCCTCCTCCTCCTCCTCCTTCTCCTTCCTCTTCCTCTTCCTCTTCTTCTTCCTCTTCTTCTTCTTCTTCTTCTTCGTTTTTCCTCCTTCTCTTCCTCCTCCTCCTTCTTCTTAGTTTTTCCTCCTCCTCCTCCTCCTCCTCCTTCTCCTTCTTCTTCTTCTCCTTCTTCTTCTATTTCTTCTCATCCTTCTTCTTCTTCCTCTCCTTCTTCTTCTCCCTCTTCTTCTTCTCCTTCTCCTTCTTCTTCTTCTACTCCTTCTTCTTAATCTTCTTCTTCTTCTTCTTCTCCTCCTCCTCCTCCTCCTCCTTCTCCTTCTTCTTCTTCACCCTCTTCTTCTTCTTCTCTCCTCCTTCTTCTTCTTCTTCTTCTTCCTTCTTCTCCTCCTCTACCCTAACCTCCCCTACTCAGGTTGCAACGTGGACACCCATCCAGGCATCAGTCACGTGTTTCCGGTCGGCTGCATTCCGCTTCCAGGCATACTGTGATACCACCTGGCATCTATAGGCGGAATGCCAAGTGCCAGTTCAGAAAAACGTCTATGGGCAACCCGGCTCTCAGGCTATGCAGTCATTGGTGGGATTCAAGTGTGAGTACTCGGTTGTTTTAATAGGATTTCCATATTTTTTTCTCTTCTTCTTCTTCTTATTCTTCTCCTCCTCCTGTCCTCCTCCTCTTCCTCCTCCTCTTCCTTCTTCTCCTTCTCCTCTCCTCCTCATCCTTCTCCTGCTCAGGCTCCTCCTCCTCCCTATCCTCCTCCTCCTCCTCCTCCTCCTCGTCCTCCCTCCTCCTCCTCTCCTCCTCCTCCTCCTCGTCCTTCTCCTCCTCCTCTTCTCCTCCTCCTCCTTCCTTCTCCTCCCTCCCTCATTCTTCCTTCAAGGAATAAAATCAATCAATTTTCTTCCCCTTTTTCATCTTCTCCTTCTCCTTCTTATCCTATTTTTCTTCTCATCCTTCTCCTTCCTTTTTCTTCTTTTTTTCTTCTTCTTCTTCTTCTTCTTCTCCACCTTCTTATTCTTCTTCTTCTTCCTCCTTCTTCTTCTTCTTCTTCTTCTTCTTCTTCTTTCTTCTCCTTCTTCTCCTTCTTCTTCTTCTTCTTCTTCCTCTTCTTCCTCCCCCTTCTCCTTCTTCTTCTTCTTCTTCTTCTTCTTCTTCTTCTTCTTCTTCTTCTTCTTCTTCTTCTTTTCTTCCTTCTTCTTCTTCTTCTTCTCCTTCTTCTTCTTCTTCCTCTTCTTCTTCTTCTTCTTCTTCTTCTTCTTCCTCTTCTTCTTCTTCTTTTCTTCTTCTTCTCCTTCTTCTTCTTCTTCTTCTTCTTCTTCTTCTTCTTCTTCTTCTTCTTCTTCTTCTTCGTTTTCCTCCTCCTCCTCCTTCTTCTTGGTTTTTCCTCCTCCTCCTCCTCCTCCTCCTCCTCCTCCTCCTCCTCCTCCTCCCTCCACCTTCTTCTCTCCTCCCTTCTTCTTCTTCATCCCTCCTCCCTTCTTCTTCCTTTTTTTTTCTTCTCCTTCTCTACCCTACCCTCCCCGTACTCGGGTTACAACGTGGACACCCATCCAGGCATCAGTCACGTGTTCCAGTCGGCTGCATTCCGCTTTGGCCATACCATGATACCACCTGGCATCTATAGGCGGAATGCCAAGTGCCAGTTCAGAAAAACGTCTATGGGAAACCCGGCTCTCAGGCTATGCAGTCATTGGTGGGATTCAAGTGTGAGTACTAGGTTGTTTTAATAGTAGTTTGCATCTTTTCTTCTTCTTCTTCTGCTTCTTCTTCTTCTACTTTCCTACTCCTCCTCCTCCTCCTTCTTCTCCTCCTCCTACTCCTCCTCATTCTTCTTTCAAGAAATAAAATCAATAAATTTTATTCTCCTTTTTCATCTTCTCCTTCTTATCCTATTTTTCTTCTCATCCTTCTCCTCTTCTTCTTCTCCTCCTCCTCCTTCTTTGTTTTTCCCTTCATCTCCTCCTCCTCTTCCGTCTCCTCCTCCTCTTCCGTCTCCTCCTCCTCTTCCGTCTCCTCCTCCTCCTCCTCCCCCTCCCCTCTGCCTCCTCCTCCTCCTCCTTCTACTCCTCCTCATCTTCCTCCTCCTTCTCCTCCTCCTCCCTCTCCTTCTTCCCTTCTCCTCCTCCTCCTCGTTTCCCCACTCCTCCTCCTCCTCCTCCTTCTCCTCCTTCTCCTCCTACTCCTCATCCTTCTTCCAAGGAATAAAAATCAATCAATTTTCTTCTCCTGTTTCATCTTCTCCTTCTCCTTCTCATCCCATTTTTCTCCTTCTCCTTCTTCTTCTTCGTTTTCTTCTTCTTCTTCTTCTTCTTCTTCTTCTTCTTCTTCTTCTTTCTTCCTCTTCTTCTTTTCTTCTTCTTCTCCTCCTTCTTCGTCTTCTTCTTCCTCTTCTTCTTCTTCTTCTTCTTCTTCTTCTTCTTCTTGGTTTTCCTCTTCCTCCTCCTCCTCCTTCTCCTCCTCCTCCACCTCCTTCTTCTCCTCCTCATACTCCTCCACCTCCTTCTCCTTCTTCTTCTTCTTCTTCTTCGTTTTTCTTCTTCTTCTCTCCTCCCTCCTTCTTCTTCTTCTTCTTCTTCTTCTTCTTCTTCTTCTTCTTAGTTTTCTCCTCCTCCTCCTCCTCCTCCTCCTCCCTCCTCCCTTTCTCCTCCTCCCTCTTCTTCTTCTCTCCTCCCTTCTTCTTCTTCTTCCTTTTTTTCTTCTTCTTCTCCTCCTCTACCCTACCCTCCCCCTACTCGGGTTACAACGTGGACACCCATCCAGGCATCAGTCACGTGTTCCAGTCGGCTGCATTCCGCTTCGGGCATACCATGATACCACCTGGCATCTATAGGCGAGATGCCAAGTGCCAGTTCAGAAAAACGTCCATGGGCAACCCGGCACTCAGGCTATGCAGTCATTGGTGGGATTCAAGTGTGAGTACTAGTTGTTTTAATAGTATTTCCATCTTTTCTTTTTCGTCTTCTTCTCCTCCACCTTCTTCGTTTTTCCTCCTTCTCCTCCTCCTCTCTCCTCCTCCTCCTCCTTCTCCTTAGTTTTCCATTTCCTCTTCCTCCTCATCCTTCTTCTTAGTTTGTTCCACCTCCTCTTCCTCCTCCTCCTCCTTTTTCTTGGTTTTTTCCACCTCCTTTTCCTCCTTCTTCTTAGTTTTATCCACCTTCTCCTCCTCCTCCCCTCCTCCTGCTCCTCCTCATTCTTCTTTCAAGAAATAAAAATCAATAAATTTTCTTCTCCTTTTCATCTTCTCCTTCTCCTTCTTCTTTTTTTTCCTTCGTATCCTCCTCCTGCTTCTTCTTCTTCTTCTTCTTCACCTTCTCATTCTTCTTCTTCTTCTTCTTCTTCTTCTTCTTCTTCTTCTTCTTCTTCTTCTTCTTCTTCTTCTTCTTCTTCTCCTTCTTCTCCTTCTTCTTCTTCTTCACCTTCTTTTCTTCTTCTTCTCCTCCCTCTCCCTCTTCTTCTTCTTCCTCTTCTTCTTCCTCTTCTTCTTCTTCTTCTTCTTCTTCCTCTTTTCTTCCTCTTCTTCTTCTTCCTCTTCTTCTTCTTCTCCTTCTTTCTTGTTTTCCTCATCCTTCTCCCTCCTCCTCCTCCTCCTTCTTAGTTTTTCCAGCTCCTCCTCCTCCACCTCCTACTCCTTCTCCTCCTCTTTCTCCTCCTCCACCTCCTCCTTTTCCACCTTCTCCCTTCTACTCCTCCTTATCTTCCTCCTCCTTCTCCTCCTCTTTCTCCTCCTCCACCTCCTCCTTTTCCTTCTTCTCCTTCTACTCCTCCTCAACTTCCTCCTCCTCCTCCTCCTCCTCCCTCTCCTTCTCCTCCTCCTCCTCCTCCTCCTCATCCTTCTGCCAAGGAATAAAATCAATCAATTTTCTTCTCCTTTCTCATCTTATTCTTCTCCTCCTTATCCTGCTTGTTCTTCTCATCCTTCCTCTTCTTCTTCTTCTTGTTCTTGTTCTTCTTCTTCTTCTTCTCCTTCTTCTTCTTCTTTTTCCTCTTCTCCCCCTCTACCCTACCATCCCCTACTCGGGTTACAACGTGGACACCCATCCAGGCATCAGTCACGTGTTCCAGTCGGCTGCATTCCGCTTCGGGCATACCATGATACCACCTGGCATCTATAGGCGGGATGCCAAGTGCCAGTTTAGAAAAACGTCCATGGGCAATCCGGCACTCAGGCTATGCAGTCATTGGTGGGATTCAAGTGTGAGTAGTATAGGGTGTTTTATTAGGGACGCAACCTGAAGTTGAATTACAAAATTTATTGCACTACATATAGGTATAAATGATTTTTTTTATGCTGTAGTTAATGACTCTCCAGCTTGTCATAACATTCTCTAATACTTTTTAGGTGACTGCAACTACCAATTGTTCAGATCTTCGATACCTTCCGCAGTTGACTTTGTTGGCCGGCGAGTTTTTTTTATCTTGTACATTACCAGTTGTACAAAATTCATTGATCAACCGCATTATTGTCGACTTATTAGGAACTGAAGTATGGGGAAACTCCATTCGAAACTTATCTTGCACAGATTTGTAAGATTTACACACAAAATAAGTCTTTAAAATAATCACGCATTCATCCTTGGAAAAAACCATTTCTGACACAACGCAACGAATCGTCAGATAAAACAGCACCAATGAAAGACTAGCTCTCTTTAACTAACAATATTGAATTTGGCCTTTAATATACTATTGTCATAGTACAAGTTTGGGGACCAAAAATTTACTTACACATTAATACTATCTTCTTAAACTCTGGGTTGCGTCCTTAATAAAACACCCTGTAGTTGTTTTAATAGTATTTCCATCTTTTCTTTTTCTTCTTCTTCTTCTTCTTCTTCTTCTTCTTCTTCACCTTCTTCGTTTTCCTTCTTCTCCTCCTCTTCCTCCTCCTCCTTCTTCTTAGTTTTCCACCTCCTCCTCCTCCATCTCCTACTCCTCCTCCCTCGTCCTTCTCCCCTCCTCCTCGTCCTCCTCCTCCTCCTACTCCTCCTCCTCCTCGTCCTCCTCCTCCTCCTATCCTCCTCCTCCTCCTCCCCTCCTCCTCTTCTTCCTCCTCCTCCTCCCTCCTCCTCATCCTCCTCATTCTTTTTCCAAGGAAAAAAAATCAATCAATTTTATTCTCCTTATTCATCTTCTCCTCCTCATCCCATTTTCTCTCCTCATCCCTCTCCTTATTCTTTCTCTTCTTCTTCTTCTTTCTTGTTGTTCTTCTTCTTCTTGTTCTTATTCTTCTTCCTCTTCTTCTTCTTCTTCTTTTTCTTCTTGTAATCTTTTGTCAGTATTTTTCCTTACTTCTGTAATATTCCGTGTTTATTTCTTTTTTATCTATGTGTATAATCTCCCATCAGTACTTTTCCGTCATTCTGTACTTTTCCATTGTTAATTATTTCTTGCGTTATCAGTAAATTTCCGTCGTCAGTACTTTTCCATACTTCGGTAACTTTCCGTTGTTATCTTCATCTGTTGATCTATGTAATTTTCCATGAGTATTCTTCGGTAGACTACTCCTGTAATTTTCCATGTTGGATTTTTGTCCTCAAGCTTTTATAGTATAGTAATAGTATTTCCACCTCTTCTTCTTCTTCTTCTTCTTCTTCTTCATCTTCTTCTTCTTCTTCTTCTTCTTCTTCTTCTTCTTCTTTACCTTCTCCTCCTCCTTCTTCTTCGTTTTCTCCTTCTCCTCCTCCTCCTCCTCCTTATTCTTAGTTTTCTCCTCGTCCTTCTCCTACTCCTCCTTCTCCTCTTCCTCCTCCTCCTCCTCCTCCTCCTCATTCTTCTTTTAAGGAATAAAAGTCAATAAATTTTATTCTCCTTTTTCATCTTCTCCTTCTCCTTCTTATCCTATTTTTTCTTCTCATCTTTCCCCTTCTTCTTCTTTTCTCTTCTCCTCCTTCCCTTTCTCCTTGTGCTATTCATTTGAAAAGTGAGTCATAGACAGATAGTATAGCAGGATTAATTTATAGTGTCAGAAAACAGCTGATTTTGGAAATCAGTAAACAGTGATTTTATGCAACTTTGACACAATTTTTTTTTATCGTATGGCTTTTATTGGTGGGGATACCCTTACGGGTAGGTTCCACCTCGCCTCGTTGCACATTTTTTTTTGTGTCGGTCACCAATATTGTTTGACACAATAATCCAAAGGGTTGAAAGTCTTAGGGCCGGTTCATGAACTCGGGATTTAGCAAAGTCCTAGACTAAAACGGGTGGCTACCGTAGCATCGACAAACGATTGTCTCAACAGGTTAGTGGGTTATCAGCATAGAGAGTACATAGTGTCGAGGCTAAAGTTTGTCGATGCTACGGTGGCCACCCGTTTTAGTCTAGGACTTCATAGTCTATAATCCGTAGTTCATGAACCTGCCCTAGATTCTTCTTCATATTTTTTTTTCCATAATAGCCTACATACTGTAGTAAACAAATACGAGAACGTAGCCTTTACCAACTGCGCAATCAAGGGTTGAGAGGCTGAAATTTGAGTAGTTCAATGTCATTATACTTCTCTGTAACATGTATTTGAAATGCAGTACCTATTTTCTGCTTGTAACGTTTTTTAAATTCAACCCTCAATATTCAAAATCAATAGGCTTCTTACTTCATCTATGAAGATATTATATTCCAAATCTCAAAAGTGTACGATCTTCCGTTCGTTAGTTATCGTGCGGACAGACGGACACCAGTACGATCGCATTAAAACACCTATCGGGTCCTTAATAATGCCTTTTTTTTTCTTTTTCTAGGACGTTATGCTCGATACCACCCTGGAGGAGATGATGATGGGCATGGCATCGCAGCTGGCAGAGAAGGAAGACACCATCCTGTGTTCGGATGTGAGAGACAGACTGTTCGGACCCAACGAGTTCTCCCGGAGAGACCTGGGTGCTCTGAACATCATGAGGGGACGCGATAACGGGGTACCTGACTATAATACGGTGAGTTTTAAAAAGCAAAACTATTTTTACATTGATTCCTATAACATTTGCATTAAAACAGCATAGTTACGCATTTATGCTAAGTGATTATATTTTCATTCATAGATTACTTAGCTTTGCTAGTGTTAGTTTTAATTATTTTTTTGGAGAAAAACCTAGAGTATTCCCTGTGAACATCTCCAAAAGAAGAAGAAGAAGAAGAAGAGAGGGAAAAGAAGAAGAAGAAGAAGAAGAAGGACAAGTAGAAGAGGAAGAAGAAGAAGAAGGAGAATAAGAAGAAGAAGGAGAGGAAGAAAGAAGAAGAAGAAGGAGAAGAAGAAGAAGAAGAAGAAGAAGAAGAAGAAGAAAAAGAAGAAGAAGAAGAAGAAGAAGAAGAGAAGAAGAAGAAGAAGAAGAAGAAGAAGAAGAAGAAGAAGAAGAAGAGAAGAAGAAGAAGAAGAAGAAGAAGAAGAAGAATAAGAAGGAGAAGACGAAGAAGGAGGAGGAGTAGGAGGAGGAGAAGACGACTGAAGAAGAATTTGAAGAAGAGAAAGAAGAGAGTGAAGAAGAAGAAGTATCAGAAGAAGAAGAAGAAGAAGAAGAACAACAACAACAAGAGAGTGAAGAAGAAGAAGAAGAAGCAAAGAGAGTGAAGAAGAAGAAGACGAAGAAGAAGAGAGTGAAGAAGAAGAAGAAGAAGAAGAAGGAGGAGAAGAAGAGAGAGAAAA
>CM029543.1:13753848-13811348 GCA_017141395.1 Laodelphax striatellus
TGTGTGGAATAAATAAATTGAAAATTGTCCCTGTATAAGCATAATATTGAATATTTTGTGTCCCGGGCTTTCAATAAAAATTAGGCGTTGCTAAAGCGTTACTATGGCGGTCTGTAAAAGCCACAACATGACTTCGTTTTTAGATAGTTATCTGATTTATTTTGTTTTGTATTTGTGTTTCAGAATCTTCACAGCAGAAGAAATAGCCGACCTGCGTAAGGTGAAACTTTGGGATGTTATAGTGAATGCTACCGATGTGCCCCCTGATGCCATTCAAAAGAACGCTTTCTATTGGGTGGAGGGATCAACCCTGTCCTGGCTCCAGTCAACTCAATGCCAGTCAGTTGGAGCCTTGTTCCTACCTGAAGGGATATGATTACTTTGAGGTTAGTTACTTGCAGAATTCCTCTAATGAGACTTCAAAGATCCACCATCTTGGATCAGCCATATTGAATCCATTCTTCTAAATAGGAAGGTGGTCATGTTATACATGATTTCGATACAGACTTTCAAGAAAAAATGAAATTTTTTTTGGTATTTTAATTATTAATCAGACACATTTAATCTAAATCACTTATGCCTGGTTGTTCGTACGTCTATGAAATTTAACCAGGCGATAAATCGAGGACAGCAATATAGTGGGATCGACGACAAACTTACCTAATTTGAAATTAAAAATTCAAGTGGAATAGTGTTACCAGAACAATCTTTTTCAGCTAAATAACTTGTAAAATCAACTACATTAACATTCTCCAATAAATTATATGTTAATTCAAAACGATCTAGTTCCAAAAATTGCATTAAGCCACTATGTTACAGACTTTTGGTTGGTAAAACTGAAAATTGTACTTTCCCATCTGATAAAATTTTTACCACATGTTAAAATATTTATTTGATGTAAAAAAATTTAATCGCTCGAAAAATTTAATCTCTCAATCAGCACCGGTTAATTTAACCCTGTTTTTAACGGAGTAGAAATGTTTCAACAATTTGAAATGTGTGCAAAACCAGTTGATATTTAAAAAAAATTATGCCATCAGTATTTTTCACTACCAGATACCTTCTGCCTCATTGATAAAAACTCATAATTGAGTGCAATCATAGCCCCCTCTAATACATTAGAGTATTAGAGGAGGCTATGGTGCAATTCATAAATTTTGTCTAAAGAATATTATTTTGTTATAACATCTAATAAAAATGATGAGTGATGTAGTTTAGCAAATAAAATCAATGCAATTCAAGGCTTTCCAACACTATTTTGTCTCAATTTTTTATTCCAAGTTAGTTCAGTTTGTCGTCGATCCCGTTATGTTGCGTCCCCGATTTATCGGTTCAATTTAATAGACGTACGAACAACCAGGCATGAGTCAGCTGATAATGTGACGTGACTGGAGATCAAGTGTTTGATAGTAGATCTATCCAAAGCGTTTGATGATGTTGATACAGTTGTTGTTTTAAAAAATACAAGTTTTACAGCTCTCAAGGCCTCATGCATGAATTTTTCAACCCCAATTATGCAGAAAGATTCTGTAAAAACCGTAATTTTCCACACCACTCTTGTTGGTGGAAGACAAGAAATATTGGAGTGACACAAGCGGGAGTTTGGGAAGCGGGTTGGTCCCAGTGGCAGAGGCGAGGCTAATCGGTGAGATTAGATAAGAGACAGCAGCGCCTACCACTCCCGTTGTATCGGTGACCGGCTCCTCTAAATACAAAAATTTATGAGCTTCAAAATTTATTTATTTATATGAGCTTCAAATTTATTGCTTCAAAATTCCGGTGGTTCGGAACCCACCTAAAGCTGTAGGTCCATTCATCTCTCATCATATGAGAGATGTACATATTTAGTTATATTTTGTACTCGATCAATAAATGAATGAATAAATGAATCATCATCCTCCCCATTACCCACGCACAAGCTTAGAGCTTATGCGGGCATCATACAAAAAAAAAAAAAAAAATGTAGTGGGTCCTCTGATTTTGCTCATATTCATTGCTTTTTGGTACATGATTACAAATCAAATCAAATCAAATAAGTTTATTTCCATTACATTACATACATTACATAGTGTTACAGTACAAATTAATATGAATTGGAATTCCCCCAAAAAGACTACGCGTCTGTGAATGGGGGAGAGTTCTTACATGAAAGTAGTTCATTAGCACTATAAATACATTTTACAGTAATTTATATTCATTATATATAATCTGATTACAAAGAAGAACAATTGACAAAATTATAGCAGAGTGTATTAAAATACAAGTTGGGAGAGCAAGGGAACCCAAGACCAGCGATGATGCAGATAATATTTATTTAAGTTCATTTATTAATTAATTTATTTGATTATTTATTATTCATTTATTTGTTATGTTTTTTAATATTAATTATTAATTTATGTATTATTTATTTATTTATGAATTAATTGATTTTTTTTTATATAAATTAATTTATTTATAGTAAGTCTATTCAAATGTATATTTTTTAAAATTCCTGTATTAATTTGAAAGTGTACTGTGAGTGTAGCATTTCCTCAGCACCAATCCAGCCTATGCTCAAGAGCCACTCTACCACTCTTCTTTTGTACACCACATATCGCTGCAACTCTCGGCCTCCCTGATGTATACCGGTGAATTCCTATGAATAATTTGAGAAATATAGTAGGGTGATTTAAGTTCTATCCCATGCATTAATCTAGGGGTAGAATACCCATGATTATTTCTGAGTCGTGTTTGATAATTGTGCTGTATATTTGCAAATAGTTCAATTTTATGTTTCCTAATATATGTAAGAATTGTTTTAATAAATAGCTGCCTTAAATTGAGCACAGGGAAGTCCGAAAACAGCAGCAATGTGGGGTATCTAGATTGTTTTTTCAGAATTATTTTCATAATTGTGCGTTGGGTAACAGCAAGCGGCTCCAGGCATGCAGATGATGCCCCTCCCCAAACTATTATGCCATATTGCAACACTGACTGGGCGTAAGCGTGGTAGATCCTCCTACACAATCTAATGTTTAGGACTTTGCTCAGCTGACTCAGACCATACAGCATCCTTCTAAGCCTCTGCTTAACACACTGTATATGTGGAACCCAGGTGAGGCGGTAATCAAAAATGACCCCCAGATATTTATATTGGTCTACTCTCTGGATTGATCCACATGTACAGACTGATGATTCTGAATCTTCACAGGAATGCATTTTCAGCAACCTTGGGCCTGGATCCAATTGGTTCCTGGTTACAATTGGCAAATACTTTGTTTTATTCAGGTTCACTGTTAAGCTATTATGATCGAACCAGTTTTTTATTTTGAAAGGTCTCTAGTGGCATTCCTTATATACTTTACTCCCATTCTCTGCCAGCAATGTAATAACAACCGTGTCGTCGGCAAATAGGAATATTTTGCTTGTTGTGTTCAGTTGTGAAATGTTATTTATGTATACAAGGAACAATATTGGACCCAGAGTGCTTCCTGAATCACTCCATAGTCAACATTGTCCTTTCACCACATTCTTGTCAATCTGAACAAACTGCAGGCGCCCGGAAATAACTCTCAAACCACTGAAGGGCAGTATTTTTATTCCAATAGCTTCTAGTTTATTCATTAGCTTATCTCTATCTACAGAATCGAAGGCTTTTGCCAGGTCAAGGAATGTCATGATAACTTTATTTTTCAATTTCACTGATTCTATTATGTATTTGGTTACTTCAAATAGAGCATCATCAGTATTTTTTGATTTTTGAAATCCATATTGATTTTAGCCAATATGTTATTCTCTGTCAAATAATCTGTTAGCTGTATTTTAATGCATTTTTCAATAATCTTAGACAAGGTTGTTAAAAGAGAGATAGGTCTGTAATTTGAGAATTGATTTTTGGGTCCAGATTTGTAGATTGGGATAATTTTAGCGATTTTTAAGCCTTCCGGAAACTGTCCCGAATGAATGCTCAGATTTAATATGTGGTGAATGGGATTTATTAATGAATTAAGGTTTTCTTTGATTATTTTAGTAGGTATGAAGTCGTACCCAGGAGCACTTCTACCTTTAAGGCTATATATAACTTTTTTCAGCTCATCTTTTGTGACCTCCTTAAACTCAAATACTGCATCAACTCCATAGTCAAAGTCATTAATTTCCGGTTCTCCAACAGGATTCAGGATTGGGATAGAGAAGATCCAACAGATGTGAAATATTGATTAAAGCTACAGATATCTTTGATGTTTTTGGTTTGAGCGGGATCTCCGGGCTTAGCAAATGAGCTGACTGGGAATGATTGAGACCTTTTGCTTTTCCAGCAATCTCCTTAACTACGGCCCAGAACTTTTGTGGGTTATCTGAGACATCATCAACTTTATTCTTATAATAGTTGTATTTGGCCCGTTTAATGGTTGAGTGCAGTAGGTTTCTGAATTGGATAAATTCGTTTTTTAAAGCAACACAGTACGGTTGTCTATTGAGTCGATTCTTCAGTTTATCGCGGTGTCGGATAGAATTTATTAGACCTCTAGTAATCCAGGGTTTTATTTTTGTATTCTTTGATCATCTTCTGATTTGAGTTGTTTTTTCAAGGATAATGGCCTGAATTGTCCCTATGAATAAATTAGTAGATAGGTTGATATTATTTTCTTTGGTTACATGGTCCCAGTTCTGTACAGACATGGAATTATTAACACCATTCCAATCAATTTTAGTGTAGTATTCATTTTTCTCGGGTAGTGTGTCGATTTTATGAGTGAATAATTTCATGCATATCGCATAATGGTCAGTAATAGCAGTTTGTAGCACAGTTGTTGCTACTTGGAAAGAGGGCGGTAGTCCGACAAAGTAGTGGTCGATGCAGGTATTGCTGGCCGGTCTGGTCACCTTGTCGACACATGACACAAGGCCTGCCTCGTTCATCACATCCAAGTACTTTTCTTCTAATGTATGTGAATTAACATTTAAAAGGTTGCAGTTAATATCACCAGAAAATATTTTTATAGATCTACTTTCATTCCTCTGCTCACTGAAGTAAGACTCAATAGATTCTATAAAAATATCAAGACTTGAGTTGGGGCTACGATAAATCGCAAGGAGTTCACAAGGAACACCGGCCCAGTCAAAAGTGAGGGAGAGGCATGTAGCTATATTCCCTACTTGAAGCTCCCGACATGAAGCAGATATTTCATTGTCCATGTAAACAACTACTCCATCGCTTTGATTGATATTGTTATAAGACCTGAACAACTTATAACCAGGAATTTCCATTAAATCGCTCTCATCTTTCAGCCAAGCTTCCGTTAGAATAATGCATTTGAAACGACAGCCCAGGCTTTGCAATAGAACAGTAAATTCGTCAATATTTTTTTTATAGCTTCTAATATTTTGTTGGATTACAGTAAAGTTTTGCTGATCTGCAACATCGCGACTCCCAGGCCCCCCGCTCTCAGCAAAAATACTACAGAAATTCTTAATATCTGAACACTCTGCACAATTAATTGATGGGATATCTAATAATTCTACAGCATTTCTTATCATAAGAAGAGAAAAATAACATAAACAACGGCAAGCCGTCCGACCAGTCGTGGAAAAAATAAAATAAAAGAAAAATGTAAGTGAAAACCTAAAAAATTCGAATACAGTACATAAAAAAAGGGTACATATAAAAAATTATGAAAGCAGGAGAAAATGAAAATATATTAAACAAAGAGTAAATTGATAATAAAGGTTTTCTCACTTTTCACACAGATAAAGAACCTCTGTAAGTTATAGGAAGGTAGTTAGCGATAAACATGAGGGCTCAGTTGGATTTATCAAATTCCACAGATAAGAATTTGGCCACCTTTTGTAGGCCCCTCTCCTGAATACTACAAGGTCATTTTGGCTTAAGTGTTATCTAACAGAGTAAGAAACTAATTTGATGAATACCATTATTAAGACTTTATGTAAATTGAGTTACATATATTCCTCACTCCAGAAATATCTCCTAGAAGTGTTCTTAAATGTAAACTGAATAAAAAATAGACGTGTTATTTATTACAAATTCCACTCTTTCAAGAATTTAGTGAGGTAGCTTCAATCAGAACAGCTTGGTGAAGAAAAATAACTAGTTGTTATGAACATTTTGTAGCCTCGTTATTTTATATGGAACTAGCTGACTCCGCGAACTTAGTATCGCTTTAAATATCCCCCTTCATGTTAACTTGGACACTTGGACCCGAAAAAAGGGAATAAGTTTAGACCAATTTAATAGATGTAAATTCAAATGAGGTTACTGATTGAAATTTTAGGATACATTTTTGATGGATCTCTATGTTTTTATCATCCTTGATCATACTTTCAATACATGTTCTTATCCAGATTACTTCACTGGCACCTTTCCCATTTCATAATGGTATAAAGAACATTTGTTTATTATCATTGGAAGTAATTCACAGCTGAAAACTTGGCGTTCAGTTCAAAAATTACTACTCCGTAAGGATACATTGATAATTTCAAAGTCCTGTAGAATGAACTTCTTAAGGGATTTTCTTTTATCTAATAGATATTATGTTAACCAGTGCTGTAACAATTCAAACGAATCCAAAATCATCTAAATCGGTTCAGCCGTTCTCGAGTTATAAGCGAGCGTACAGACACCAACTCTCTTTTATTAATATAGATAGATTAAAGATTATTATAAGCTTTTTCAATTGATATTCACAGTTACAATTTGATCATTTTCTTTGTTCCAGGGCAGTGAACTGGCCTACATCTACGCATGCGTGTTTCTCGGTTTTGTTCCACTGATTTGTGGCGGAGCTGGGTTACGGGTGAAGTAAAGCTGCAGAACAAGCGCGAGAGGGCAACTGCGTATGAAACAGGAAGAACTGCGCACAGGACAAAAAGGAGCAAAACAACTACTGTCGAAAAGATGAATGTCAGGTAATGGAGGAAAAGCTTGGACAATCTTTGTTTTCCTGACTTTTAGTCTTCCTCTTGTTTTCACGTTTTTCTCACTTCTGTTATGAGTGGCGGCTCGTGAGGGAAATCTTGGTGAAAGCTCATTATACTGTAAATCTGTTTAAAGGTTTACAACATACATGAAGTTTGAGCCGTAATACAGTATTTAGGTTGGGAATAGAGGTCACTATGTCTAATAATAACCAACATTAGAAAAAAAATACAAAATATAGAGAACTGAGAAGAGAGAGAACTCTACTACTATATTTAGTCAAAGCAAATGCTTTAACAATAATGAGTGGATCAACATTCTTTCTTATCACCATCCTCCCATCTCCCCGTCTCTTCGGAGGAGACGTTAAATAAATCAGTCCGACTGCCTAAAAAGTAGTCGTCATATCTCATCATCGCCCCACTCATTACCCACGCACAAGCCTAGAGGCTCTCTTGAAGGCATCATCCTCAGAAAAAAAAATTACAAAACAGTGTCTCTATAAGTCTATTGATGGCTCCATCCTCTGTAAGATTAGTTACAATGATAACTTACTTAAAAATAACAAGACTAGAAAACACTACCGGTATCCAACTTGAAAAAAGCGAAATAATCATTGAAATTACTCACAATATTAGTTTGATGCCCGAAAGAAGTTTAAAATCAACAAAACAAAATAAGTTAATCTATAGCTGAATCTCAATTCGCGAACCGTTAACTGCAGGCGTTCTGAAAATCTGAATAGGCCTAGAGACAGCAGTTTTGAATTTCTGTCATTGCTGTTTATAATGGGCTACCAACGTAGGAGTGTTGCATTCGACACAGTGATGAGTGATCTGCTGGGTTTTCATGCTGAATTCTAGTATTTTACAGTTGGTAGTGTAGGTACTGGCAAGTGGCCTTCGGATTCACCGGGAGCTCATTGTATACATTCACTATATCTGTATAGAGTACCGTTGTCATGGCAACGTCTCTATTTTGTCATAGGGCATACTAGTCCTAGGCACTGGCTTCTAGAACTGAGCTTCACCGGCAGGGCCTGCTAGTACAGACAGAGCCAGAACAAATAATACGACGCACTGGATAACCAGCGACCAAGCGTATTCTGCTAACACAAGGCTTGTTTTCAGCTAAGTGAACAAATCATTCTCATCCAATACGATCATATAGATTGATTGTATAAATTTATTACAGAACCAGAGTAAAAAAATAGTAAAAATCGGAATATTGGAATCAGCTTGAAAAAAAATTATTTCATTGGGAATTCTGGTGAAGCCGAGCTTCACCTTATTCCCCTGACGAGCCGCCACTGTCTGTTATCCTCTTTTTTTCTAGTTCTCCAATTGTTCATTTTTTTTGTTGTTGTTTTACTTCTTATTCCCATTCTTGACAATTTTTTTCTCCTTTCATGGGAGACCTCTACTCCTTTAATGTCTTTAATCTCTGGTCCTAACTCAGCCAAATTGAGGACAGTTTGAAACTCAGCCCAGTTGTGCTTATTCAATATCAATATTTTTCTATTCTATTTTGCTCCATTATTTAATATCAAATTTATTTATGAAATTTTTGTTTTCAGAGAATGGTTGCATGCAAACCATAGACGACTGGTGAAGGTGCGTTTTGGCCCTGAAGCAAATCTCTACACAGTCGACAGAAAGGGGGAGAAACTGAGATCTGTTTCTTTCAAAAATGGCGACACTATAACCGTTGAAGAATCACAGGTTGGTAACTGTTACTTTTAACCGTTATTTGATCTGCTATTCCACTTGCAACATATGAAATTGAAATTGAAATTTATTTCCTAAAGAAACACAATACCGGGTTATCATAAAAGAATGGTGCGGTTTCACAAGAATTGGTGCGATTTTCTGACAAACATTTGACGCGGATCAGTTCATGATTCCTGTCTAATTTAGGTTGTTTGGCTTCAACGCTGGTTTCTATAAAAACTCAATCTTCGCACCATTCTTTTATGATAACTCTGTATAATACAATACACAGTACAAACAAAGGAGAAAGAAAAGAAAAAAAACATGAAAAGAACAATGTACAATAATGTTTGTTACCGGTATATACACTGAAGAAAACATGTAAATATTATAGTATGAGAAAAAAAAAATATTATACAGAGTGGCACAAAAAGAACGCATGGATTTGAGTAGGATAGTATCAGTGGATGTAGATTAAGGCTAGGCGTACACCGGTTAGTCAAGACAAGACGACATTAGTCACAGTAATTCACATAGCTGCTTATGAAGCAGCACACAACAATGCAATGACTAATCGGTGTGTGTTGCTTCATAAGTAACAATGTGAAGTACTGTGACTAAACGTGACTAATCTCGTCTTGTCTTGACTAACCGGTGTATGCCTAGCCTAACATGATAATTCACTCAAAAAAGATCCCAGTATAATATACAGAGACTGTACAATCACAGTGTGGCCATTGTTGTGAAAAGGTCTATAACGTTGTGTTGAAACATTTTTTATCCCCACCACCTCCATTATTTTGTCAAATTTTTGAACTTTTATATAGATTACAGGTAAACATGAACATATGCACTCATTTCTGAAACTTCTTTTGAGAGGAACAACATTGAAAATAACTTTTCTAACATTTGAAATAGTCTCTCTACTCTTGGTATTGTGTTGAAAGCTTTAAATGATGAAAACTAACTCTGGCAAAGGCAAATTGTAGGTAAGAAAGGAATCACTGAATATAACATATAATTTGCGGATAATTTCAATCTTATAGGAATTGGTAAAAGTATTAAATAAATAAATAAATACTTTATTGTCGTAGAACACAGTTTCAATAGTGTTAATGGCAACGTCAAGGGTTATTACAATACATTAGTCGTTACATTAAACATTACAATACATAAAAACTGTACGTACACTACAAGTACATAACAGATATATTCAGGAACTGGAGACAATCAGGTACATAACATAAAAATATCAACAGTTTTAAAAGAGGATGCACTCATTTTTATACATAAAGTTTCCAATCTATTTCAAAATATTCACTCACTTGGTAATTTGCCTCATTTATTAGAATATCCTTTATCCTTGCTTTTAGAAGGGTAATCGGTAATTCCTTTAGTTCAACTGGTAGATAATTATACAGTTTGACAGACATATAAGGATAATTTCTCTGGGAAGAGGTGTGATTATACCTATACACTCTTAGGCTCCCAACATTCCTGGTATTATAAGCATGGCAATCGATATTCATGTAAAAACAACCAATATTACAGTGAACAAAAACAATGAAACAGTACACATACAGAGCTGGAAATTTCAACACTCTCATTTTCCTAAACAAAGGTCTACAGCTAATCCTCATAGGTGTACAGCATAACAACCTTAATATCTTTTTTTGCATCAAAAGGATTTTAACTGTTTTGGAATTATTTCCCCAGATTAATACGCCGTAATACATAACGCTCTACTCCTACACATGTCCTTAGCCTTCTTAGGAGAAATAGACCTTTGGATATTTTTTTATTATAAAATCTACATGCTGGTTCCAGGTCAAGTAGCTATCCATCCAAATACCTAGAAATTTTATAGGATCTGGGTCAACATCACTAGATCTATTTTTATTATAAGTGAAATTAATATCACAGATTTTGCCTTCATTTAGGGACAAGGATTTAGGGATTTATTCATTAGGGACATTTATTGTGGATTTGTCTGAGCTAACCAATCAAAAGTGTGACATGAAATGGCCACACAGTGTTATTATACAATCTCTGTAGTTTCACATAATGATTCACTCAAAACATATTCTATTCTATTGGTAAATACCGGGTTATCATAAAAGAATGGTGCGGTTTCAAGAGAATTGGTGCCATTTTCTGACAAACATTTGACGCGGATCAGTTCATGATTCCTGTCTAATTTAGGTTGTCTGGCTTGAACGCTGGTTTCTATAAAAATTCAATCTTCGCACCATTCTTTTATGATAACTCTGTACTTTTTGACTTGGTTAATAATATGAACTTACTGTTTGTTTTCCAGATCCCAGACAGGGGTGCAGCGCGCGGTAAAAGGCCTCTAGTTCTAGTTCGTGTACCGCGCGATCATGATCTGGTTCTGGAGTTTGATTCGCTGTCAGCTAGAAGGAAATTCGTCGCTAAACTTGATTCTTTCCTCACATCTCACAAGAAGCATTTGGTTACACTACAGGTAAGTGCCAAGCTAATTATAAACTAATATAATTTTTTTTCTGAGGATGATGCCCACATGAGCTCTAGGCTTGTGCGTGGGTAATGAGTGGGGTGATGATGAGATATGACTACTAATTGTAACCTACTCCAGGACATGGCTTGCCATAGCGGAGTAGGTCAATTTTCCAAACAAACACATGTACTGTAACATTTTTGTATTTGTATTAACACCTTGTATTATTGACTGTAAATATTTTTGAATTTGTTTTTGTAATAGATATAGGTATTTTGGAAAATAAATCATTATTTATTTATTTAATATACAGAGTGATTCTGAAATAGACCGACAAACTTCGTGAGCTGTTTCCTGACATTGAAATTAAGAAAAACGTTCCAGTAAACATGGGTCCTAAAATGCTTCGTTTATCCTCTAGACGCCATCTTGTTTAGATAGATAGAAGATAGATAGAAACTTTATTTGCCATAAAAAAAACAATTTACAATTTGAAATAAAAAATCATTATAAATCACACAATGTTGGCAAACTAAAATGAGTATTTAAATAAGTATTAGTAAATACTACAAAATTTATGGCAAACTTACTGGGCGCAAAGAAATAATTTTAAATCTTTAAACTAGAAATAATTATAATAATAATAAAAACCTAGTAGGCTACAATAAATAATAGAACCAATAAACTAATAGAAATAAGAAACTATAGCAAATAACTAATAAGAAAATAATAATGCTATAAGTAATGAGATCAAAAAACCAGAAATATACTTAATAAAAACAAAATAAATTTAATAAAAACATGCAATGAATAAAATTCAAGAACAAATTTGCGGATATCATTGCAAACTATAAAAACTAATAATAGACTGATGCCCGGTTTTTCAGTTGCTCAATAGACAGTTTATGGATCCAATAGCACTATTGAATCAATAACCATGTGTTTTCAAATGCAAAAAGTTATTGATTCAATAAGTTTATTGAACGACAGAAAAACCGGGCATGAGATCTGAAAATGTTGTGGATAAAAACTGAAGAACATTCTAAGCTACATGAAAAACTTTCAATAAATACACAGATCCTACACAGATGCACAGATAAACACACTATAAACTTGTTTTTTCACTTATTTGACAAAGTTGTTATTGTCTCTCTTGTTATTGAATTTATGTACTATTCATGTATGTTGTTATTGAATTTTTTGTACTATTGATATTGTATGCAATGTTTTAATTTTCTGTAATGTTTCTTTTTTTTAAATAAATTCTATTCTTATTATTGTTTCTATAATTGTTTCTATATTATAATGGTTAAACATATGACATTGATGCTTTGCACCAACATTCATGACAACAAGACAAAGCTACAAAACAATTATGACAAATTTTCAAATTCATAAACAAAATGGCAGCCATTTGAAATTTCTGTAATATCAACGGTTTTCGAGTTATTTGAGGAAAAAAATGATGAAAAGTATGGAAACATCTCAATATTTCTTATACGAAGGTAATTTGATGGTAGGTGACATTGGGGATCATAATAAAATTCAATATACTACTCTAATGAGACTTCAAAGATCCACCATCTTAGATCCGACATATTGAATCTAACTTCATTTTTCTAAATAGGAAGGTGTCATGTTATACATGATTTCGATACAGACTTTCAAGAGAAAATGAATGGGTTTAAGATATTTTAATTATTAATCAGACACATTTGACCTCCATTGGGAGCCTGGCTAATCGTTAGTAAGGCTAGCCAGTCAATCCCTATATTTGGAGGCATATTAAATTGTTGCATTGCACTATATAGCTGCTTAACACAATGTTATCCAGCAGAGCTTTTTTCCCATCACTGGGTTGCGAAGACCAGCTTTATGGTTGAGATGTCAATGTGCTAACCACACGTTACATCTTTTCTGGTTAATGATCATTCACCTCTGCTGATTCAGTCAAGTGGATGTGAAACTGGCATCCAGCTTGTAGGCCTAAGCCCACATTGGGCTGTTGAGCCATTGACAAACAAACAAACAATCAGACACATTTAATCTAAATCACTTATGCCCGTTTGTTCGTACGTCTATTAAATTTAACCGGGTGATAAATCGAGGAGAGCAACATAGTGGGATCGACGACAAACTGAACTAATTTGAAATTAAAAATCCAATTGAAATAGTGTTACCAGAACAATATATTTCAGCTAAATAACTAATAAAATCATGAATTTTTAGTATTATGATACTAAAGTCTTTCAAGTAAGCCTTCAGCTCTGTTCTATATGATCGCACTACTTTTTTACTTACTACACTTGATAATATTATTTTTTATTCATTTTTAAATTAACGAGAATCATCATGTTTGAAGTATCCAATCACAAATTACAATATTTTTTCTGTATTTTCTTTCAGGCACCACGTGACCTAATGTTAGCCAAAGCAGAGACAAGGGAAAGGAGACAGAAACGATTGGAGCATTTCTTCAGAGAAGCTTATGCTCTTACTTTTGGACTAAAACCTGGCGAGAAGAGAAGGCGGGAAGATGAAGGTAGGTTTTTTTATCTAGAAATAATTATACAGGGTGTTTCAGAACTCCCTACCAATACTCTAGGGCATTGTTCCTGGGTAAAAACCATATCTAAATATCACATTTAAATTGTCCAGAAGTCCTTATAGTTACTCACTCAGCTGCCATTTTGTTTTTTTTCACTTATTATTTTTTATCTCAATAATGGTGAAACATATGGAATTGAAACTTCGCACCAACATTTATAACAACTGGACAAAGCTACAAAAAATTATCACAATTTTTCAAATCCATAAAACAAAATGGCGGCCATTTAAAATTTTGTTTCTTGAATAACTCGGAAACTGTTGATATTACGAGAATTTTACAAGAATAACTTTTTTTAGTGAATTTAATTAAAAATCGATTGATACCTCATTTAGATTAGACCAATATTGACTCTTCCTCTCCTTTTTACTGTATTTCAAATTCACAGAAAATAATCTAAAATCGTTTAAAAATAACATGCAAAGCAGACGGAGACTGTTTGCATTGTTGTAGCAGACTTTAGCCGCAAGCCCAGGATGCACTGCAACCAGCCTCCAGCGGTCACCTATCACTAAAGCTGCCATATCTCAGTTAATATTGATCCAATCGTAACAAATAAGTTTTTAATCGATTTGTAATTAAATTTACTAAATAACGTTATTCTTGTAAAATTTTTGTTATATCAACGGTTCCCGAGTTATTAAAGAAACAACATTTTAAATGGCCGCAATTTTGTTTTATGGATTTGGAAAATTCTCATAATTTCCTTGTAACTTTGTCTAGTTGTCATGAATGTTGTCACAAGGTTTCAATTCCATATGTTCCACCATTATTAAGATAAAAAATAATAAGTGAAAAAAACAGAATGGCAGTTGTGTGAGTAACTAAGGACTTCTGGACAATTTAAATATGATATTTAGATACGGTTTTTACCCAGGACCGATTTTTTTTTTTTTTTTTAATTGGGTTGGGCTTTGTAACCCTTAGCCACCGCGACCGCTATTCGATCTTTTGTGGCATCCCCTCTTTGGCTTATGCCATGTTCCATAATCCAAGGCCAGAGCAGAATTTACTCAGGGCCTTGAAGTCCAGTTCTCTTGCCTCCTCTGGTAGGAGGGTTGCCTTTCCAAGAAGTCTCCTCCTCATTTGCAAGAGTGCTGGACATTCCAGCAACAAATGTGCTGCTGATTTCAGCTATGGACCCACCCTTCCGAAGCTGTTCAACTTCTATCAGGGATGGGTCTGCACCACCCTCAGATTCCATTGCGGAATCTTCAGTTGTAGTGCCTTCCTCTGCATGTCCCGTTTCCCGGCAGGTTTGAGTCAGCAATAACTCTAAAACCTGTTCCCACGAGTAACTGGAGACTTATTCAGTCACCCTGGGCCGAGCTCCGCGTTCACCCAAGGAAGGCTTCTTGAAACTGGAGGTCGCCTGGTGTCCAGAGTTCGCATACTCATGTCAGGCACTCCTGACCATGCAGCCGTCGGCGTATGCTGTTCCACCATATGTTGGCTTAGCTTGCGCAGTTGATGCTTCAGGTGTTCCTACTTGAACACCCTACTTAAGCTGGGACGCAACGGTGTTGGTTGCCAACCAGCCTACATCTACCACTTGCATCAGAACCCGGAGGATTGCCACACCCGGACAGAATAAATTCTGCCCCCCTGCGGGTTTACCCAGGAACGATTCCCTAGAATATTGTTAGGGAGTTCTGAAACACCCTGTATATTTGTATTTGTATATCTTGTATCGAGAATAAAAATTCAATTCAATATTCAATGTGGTCAACTCTAGTTCATGTGATTCGAGTGAAATTTTTTGTATGATTTGTTTAAAGGAATAAAGTTCATTACTGGGTCTCCCCGCTAATAAAAGCCATAAGCATAATAATGATAAAAATAATAATAATAATAACAGTGAATAGAAACTGCTCAAATATCTGCCTTTGGCAGAGGAAATAAAGGATATGTGGAGGCAGGAGAGAGTGACAATTATGCCATTGATAATATCAGTTACAGGTGTAATACCAAAAGAACTACCTGAGAGGATGCAGAAATTGAGACTGTCTGTTTGGGTTCAGAATTTAATGCAGAAGGCTGTCATATTGTGCAGATGTGCACAACATCAATAGTAAGAAACTTCTCAAATATTCCGAACTAGAAAGGGTATCATTTTGCTACATCAGCCAATGTTACCTACTTACCCAGTGAAATGGAGATATATCACTAGCAAAATAATAATGAGTTCATTACTTCATTGCATTATTATATTCAACTATTTTTTTCCTAGGTGGAGAGGTGGTGATGCGAACTTCTTTGTCTAGAGCTGAGTTCGCGAGTGCCTTGGGCATGAAGCCTGATGCAGTTTTTGTGAGAATGATGTTCAATATCGTGGATAAAGATGGCGATGGAAGGATATCGTTTCAGGTAAAATTTCAAAATTCATTTTGACTACTGAAAGTTCAAGGCTAGGCGTACACCGGTTAGTGAAGACGAGTTTAGTCACGTTTAGTCACAATAATTCACATAGTTGCTTATGAATAGTTCGGTGTCACGCACAGGTCTTTCAAACCCATGTGACACCAAATTTATTGTATAAAAATGTTTGTACTGTGTAATTTTTTCAATAGAATTTCTGATTTCTGAAGCAGCACACTTCGATGCAATTACTAATCAGTGTGTGTTGCTTCAGAGGCAACTATGTGAAGTACTGTGACTAAACGTGACTAATCTCGTATGTCTTGTCTTGACTCTAACCGGTGTACGCCTAGCCTAACATGATAATCTACTCAAGAAAGATCCTAGTATAATAAGCAGAGACTGTACAATCACAGTGTGGCCGTTGTTGTGAAAAGGTCCATAACGGTGTATTGGAACATTTTTATTCCTACCACCTTCAAAATTTTGCCAAATTCTTCTTCTTCTTCTTCTTCTTCTTCTTCTTCTCTTCCTCCTCCTACTTCTTCTCCTTCTTATTCTTCTTCTTTTTCTTCTTTTTGTTCGTCTTCATGTTCTTCTTCGTCTTCTACTTCCTATTTTTTGCTAAGTTCGGTATGTGTCACTCTCCATCCTCATCTTCATATTTTTCTTCATCTTCATCTTGTTGTTGTTGTTCTTCTTCTTCTTCTTCTTCTTCTTTTCTTCTTCTTCTTCTTCCTCTCCTTCTTCTCCTTCTTCATCTTCTTCTTCATCTTCCTCTTCGTGATATTTCGCGAGTTTACTATTCGTAGTCACATTTATACAATAAAGAATTCTTTGATGAAATCAGTAGAGGAGAATTCAATATAGCTCTGTTTTGTGGAGATCCGTTGCGAAGCACGGGTGGCTGCTAGTTAATTATAAAGGGATTTTCTTTTATTTTAATACATTTTATGTTAACCAGTGCTGTAACAATTCAAACTAATTCAAAATCATCTAAATCGGTTAAGCCGTTCTGGCGTTCTCGAGTTATAAGCGAGCGTACAGACACCAACTCTCTTTTATTGATATAGATAGAAGATAGATTATATTACTTTTTATTATATATTTTTAATTTAGAATTACTTTTAATATTATACAGGGTGTCCCAAAAAAATAGTGACGCCAGTACTACCACGGTATTCTACAAGTCAAAACAAACAGAAAATGTCATTGGCAAAATGCTGATTTCTTCTTAGTTTACCTGTAATCCGCCATTTTGTATTTTTATATTTTTCATCATATCTCGTTAAAAAAACGAACGTTCTCAATTTATTATTGGATGGAACAACCAATAAATTGATGAATTTCATGAATGTGGAAATATGATACAGTAGTAAATTTGAGAACGTTCAAGATGAGCAATCATATGTTTTGCATTCATAAATTTATTCTCAAGTTTCACTGCTGAAGAAATGGAAAAACACAGAAATGGTAATCTTCAAATAGCCATATCTTGGTTATTTATTATCCGATTCATTAAAATCATATACCATTTTATTCAGAATAGAATTCTCTACATTTTTGTATCCCAAAGTTTTCGTATCGTAAAAAGCAATATTTCTTTTGAAAAAAAAAATTTTTCATGAAATTTGGTAGGGGTATAATTGGAGGTGTGGTTCACAAAATACATATATCAATAGATTTCAATATCTGTTTTTTCCAAAATGGCGACCGACTAAAATTTTGAATTCGATTTTACTGGAGAAATTTTGCTTTTTACGATAACACGAAGAGATACAAAAATGTGGAGAATTTTATTCTGAATGAAATGGTATATAATGTTAAAGAATCGGATAATAAATAACCGAGTTATGGCTATTTGAAGATTACCACTTCTGTGTTTCTTCATTCTTCAACAGTGAGATATAATAGTAAATTTATGAACCATAACATATGTTTGCCTATCTTGAATGTTCTCAAATTCACTACTGTATCATATTTTCACTCCCATGAAATTCATCAATTGGTTGTTCCATCCAATAATAAATTGAGAACGTTCGAGTGACAAAGATAGGCAAACATATGTTTTGCATTCATAAATTTATTCTCATGTCTCACTGCTGAAGAAATGAAGAGACACAGAAGTGGTAATCTCCAAATAGCCATATCTCGGTTATTTATCATCCGATTCTTTCAAATTATATACCATTTTATTTAGAATAAAATTCTCTACATTTTTGCTTCCGAAAGTTTCATCTTAAAAAGCAATATTTCTCCAGTAAAATCGAATTGAGAAGTTTAGTCGGTCGCCATTTTGAAAAAAAAACAGATATTGGAATTTATTGATACATGTATTTTGTGAACCACACCTTTAATTATTATACCCCTATCAAATTTCATGAGAAAATCTTGTTTTTCCAACGAGATATGATGAAAAATATTAAAAACACAAAATGGCAGATTACAGGTAAACTAGGAGAAACAGGATTACAGGAGAAATCAGCATTTTGTCAACGACATTTTCTGTTTGTTTTGACTTGTAGAATACCGTGGTAGTACTGGCGTCACTATTTTTTGGGACACCCTGAATGTATAGGCTATTACTTTTAATTTTATTAGTGTTCTTCGCCTCCATTTTTAATAATTGTTCGAATTTTCAGGAATTCCTTGATACCGTGGTGTTGTTTTCACGTGGTAAAACCGAGGATAAACTGAGGATTATATTCGACATGTGTGATAATGACAAGAACGGAGTAATTGACAAAGGAGAATTATCTGAGATGCTGCGATCTCTGGTGGAGATTGCGAGAACTACCAGCTTGTCAGACGCCCATGTTACAGAGTTGATCGATGGCATGTTCCAGGTTTGAGAGATTTTGTATTTTCAGAACACTTTTCAATATTCTGCAAGGTTAAAAACATATTACGAAAATTTTACAAGGATAACTTTTTTTAGTAAATTTAATTACAAATCGATTGAAACCTTATTTGTTAAGATTGGACCAATATTGACTGAGATATGACAGCTTTAGTGATAGGTGACCGCTGGAGGTTACTTGCACCCTTTTCTACTGTCTTTAAAATTCGCACAAAATTATCTTAAATCGCTTGAAAATAACATGCAAAGCAGACGGAGACTGTTGCATTGTTGTATCAAACTTTAACCGCAAGCCCAGGATGCACTGCAACCAGCCTCCAGCGGTCACCTATCACTAAAGCTGCCATATCTCAGTCAATATTGGTCCAATCTCAACAAATAATCAATCGAATAATCAATCGGTTTCAATCGATTTGTAATCAAATTTACTAAAGAAAGTTATTCCTGTAAAATTTTGGTAATATCAATGGTTTCCGAGTTATTCAAGAAACAAAAATTTAAATAGCCGCCATTTTGTTTTATGGATTTGAAAAATTGTCATAATTTTTTTGTAGCTTTGTTCAGTTGTCATAAATGTTGGTGCAAAGTTTCAATATCATATGTTTCACCATTATTGAGATGAAAAATAATAAGTGAAAATAACAAAATAGCAGCTGTGTGAGTAACTAAGGACTTCTGGACAATTTAAATATTATTATTATTAGGCTTATGGCTTTTTTGGCGGAGAGACCCTTTCGGGTGTTCCGCCTCGCCGAATCCAGTTTTCCCTAATGTGAAATATGGAAAACATTATAGGTTAAGTCCAACACTGAATTTTCAACTTATAAGTCCCGAAAATCTTCAAAATCAAAATCTTTCAAATTATAGATTAACAGCACTAATACGATACTCACGAAAGCACATTTCAAATAAAATATTGAATAATACGAGAAATTTAAACGAGAAATTTAGAAGCAGGAATTTTCAACACGTTATTACATCGTCATGACAACACAGTTGTCATAAATTTAAATATTATGATATTAAGATATGGTTTTTACCCAGGAACAATGCCCTAGAGTATTGGTAGGGAGTTCTGGAAGACTCTGTAGATAGATAGGTTCTTATTACAGCATTAAGTTCTGAATTGTTTGTTTCTGTGTTTTCAGAATGCAGGTTTGGAAAGAAAAGATTTCCTGACTTACAGCGATTTTAAACTGATGATGAGAGAGTACAAGGGCGACTTCGTGGCTATTGGTTTAGACTGCAAAGGCGCTAAACAGAATTTCTTGGATACGTCAACTAATGTTGCCAGGTAATTCAATCATTTATGCTTATGCCTGATTGTTCGTACGTCTATTAAATTTAACCGGGCGATAAATCGAGGACAGCAACATAGTGGGATCGACAACAAACTGAACTAATTTGGAATTGAAAATCCAAGTGAAATAGTGTTACCAGAACAATATATTTAAGCTAAATAACTAGTAAAATCAACTGCATTAACATTCTCTAATAAATTACATGTTCATTCGAAACGAACTACGTATAGCTCCGAAAATTGCATTAAACCACAATATTACAGACTTTTGGTTGTTAAAACTGAAACTTGTACTTTCCCATCTGATAAAATTTTAACCACATGTTAAAATATTTATCTGATGTCTATGTAAAAAAATTTAACCGCTGGAAAAAACTTAATCCCTCAATCAGCACCGGTCAATTTAACCTTGTTTTTAACAGAGTAGAAAGGTTTCAACAATTTGAAATGTGTGCACAACCAGCTGATATTTAAAAAAATTATGTCATTAGTACTTTCCACTATCAGATACCTTCTGCCTCATTAATAATAACTTGAAGTGCAGTTCATAAATTTTGTCCACTGAATATTATTTTTGTAATAACATCTAATAAAAATGTTGAGTAATGTAGTTTTGCAAATAAAATCAATCCAATTCAAGGCTTTCCAACTCTATTTTGTGACAATTCTTCATTACAAGTTAGTTCAGTTTGTCGTCGATCCCACTACGTTGGGTCCTTTATTTATCGCCCGGTTAAATTTAATAGACTTACTAAGAACCAGGCATTAGTCTTTATTTTCCATTTTCATGATCTCTCTCCAGAATCGAGGCTACTTACCATCCTATTTTTTTATTTTTGTTGACTCATCATTTCCAGGAGAATTGAAAACCCTTAGAAATTTTCAAATATTCAGGAGAGAACTCAGGCTAGGCGTACACCAGTTAATCAAGACAAGACAAGACGAGATTAGTCTCGTTTAGTCACAATAATTCACAAAGTTGCTTATGAAGCAGCACACACCGATGCAATGACTAATCAGTGTGTGTTGCTTCTGACAACCATGAAGTACTGTGACTAAACGTGACTAATCTTGTCTTGTCTTGTCTTGACTAACCGGTGTACGCCTAGCCTTATTCAATCATTTATGCTTAGTCTTTATTTTTCATTTTCATATCTCTTCCCAGAATGTAGGCTACTTCCCATCCTCTTTTTTTCGACTCATCATTTCCAGGAGAATTGAAAACCCTTAGGAATTTTCAAAGATTCAAAAGAGAACTTAGGCTAGGCGTACACCAGTTAGTCAAGACAAGACAAGACGAGATTAGTCACGTTTAGTCACAATATTTCACATAGTTGCTTATGAAGCAGCACACACCGATGCAATGACTAATCAGTGTGTGTTGCTTCATAAGCAACTATGTGAATTACTGTGACTAAACGTGACTAATCTCGTCTTGTCTTGTCTTGACTAACCGGTGTACGCCTAGCCTTATTCAATCATTTATGCTTAGTCTTTATTTTTCATTTTCATGATCTCTTTCCAGAATGTAGGCTACTTCCCATCCTATTTTTTTTTTTTTGACTCATCATTTCCAGGAGAATTGAAAACCCTTAGGAATTTTCAAAGATTCAAAAGAGAACTTAGGCTAGGCGTACACCAGTTATTCAAGACAAGACAAGACAAGACGAGATTAGTCACGTTTAGTCACAATATTTCACTGTGTGTGTGTTGCTTCATAAGCAACTATGTGAAGTACTGTGACTAAACGTGACTAATCTCGTCTTGTCTTGACTAACCGGTGTACGCCTAGCCTTAGGGAATGGCTGCTATTACAAGATATTGTTAAAACGTTTTTTTCAAGACTAGTTTATTTATTTCTTCATTTCCAATGGCATACCCCAATTACAGAAAATAAAAAAATACCTACAAAATTTAAATAATCGAAAGGAAAACATTAATAATAATAATTAACAATATTCATAAATAAAAGAGAAAACAAAACAGTAAAACCACAAACAAAACAAGATGTATCTTAAAAAACAAGTTGAAAAAACATTAAAAACAATATTATAAGGTAATACAGCAACTTGAATTTGAAAAAAATTGCAAACAATAATAATAATTGTAACAGGAATAGAAAGATATTTGTTTTTTCAAATAAAAATTCAAAGTAACATCAAATAACAAAGCAGCATACAAGCATTAAAAATAATAATTGATTGAACAAAATTCCTAATTAATGCCATATAATGATCTGAAGACTTCTGCTACTGCAAATATTGACAACAGAATTTCCTTACTAGCTATTATTCTGTTGTCAGTATTTGCAATGGCATTAAATAGGAATTTCGTCCAATTAATTATTATGATTTAACAGCAATTGAATAGTTGCAATATCTCATTTCCTTCCATCTTCATTAAATTTTTTTTTCTGAGGATGATGCCCACATGAGCTCTAGGCTTGTGCGTGGGTAATGAGTGGGGTGATGATGAGATATGACGACTACTTTTTAGGCAGTCGGGACCGACGGCTTAACGTCTCCTCCGAAACGTAGTAGAGATATCAAGATAACTGTTATTATATTCAAACTGTAAATTAATCGAAATAAACTGTAGACAACCATAAATAAACTTTGAATTGTTGAATATTATCCAGAAATACCAAATCAAAGTAGCAAGACACAATATTTTTTGTAAAAGTTGAAGACATTTTGTAAGTATTGTTTGTAAATGTTGCATAAATGAATTTGAATTTGATCGACCTCTTTTTTCATTTTTTTTTCAGAATGACAAGCTTTCATATCGATGCTTTCCATGAAGAAGACAAAAGTTGGTTCTCGAGACAAATCGATTGTTGGACCACATTCCTGGAGGAGAATCGACAGAATATATTCTATTTATTTATTTTCTACGTCATCACCATTGCTCTGTTTGTCGAGAGGTTTATCCGTAAGTAAAATCTCTCATAATCTATTTGAAATCAATCAATACACTATACAGAGTGTTTCAGAAGTAGTGTCAAACATGGTTACTTGCACTCCTTTTTACTGTCTTTAAAATTCACACAAAATAATCTAAAATCACTTAAAAATAACATGCAAAGCAGACGGAGACTGTTGCATTGTTGTAGCAGACTTTAGCCGCAAGCCCAGGATGCACTGCAACCAGCCTCCAGCGGTCACCTATCACTAAAGCTGCCATATCTCAGTCAATATTAGTCCAATCTTAACAAATAAGGTTTCAATCGATGTGTAATATTAAATTATAATATTAAATTATATTGTATCTCTTTTCAAAATATAATGCTATTAAAAATTTATTTTATAATTTTAATATGAAGCATGGATTTGTCACGTGAAGAACTAGAATTCTTCAACAACACTAATATTTGAGTAAGCAATTATTGCATTCAAGTTTTTTCGCTATCAAGTTGATGGAAATTACTTGAAATTCTGTATAATTTTCTAATAATTCTAATGTGAAGTATAGATGTTGAATTAGTATGTTGATATATTTGGAAATTAGTGATTGTTTACTGATGCAATGACTAATCGGTGTGAGCTGCTTCATAAGCAGCTATGTGAAGTAATGTGACTAAACGTGACAAATCTCGTCTTGTCTTGTCTTGACTAACCGTTGTACGCCTAGCCTTATGAAGCAGCACACACAGATGCAATGACTAATCGGTGTGTGTTGCTTCATAAGCAACTATGTGAATTACTGTGACTAAACGTGACAAATCTCGTCTTGTCTTGTCTTGACTAACCGTTGTACGCCTAGCCTTAGAAATCAAATGGCCACATTAATGTGAGAAAATTTGGATTTTTTAGGATACGCCTAGCCTTATGGTTGATAATTGCACTTTCTACTTCATCTCAACTCTTCAATTTCGATAATTTTTTTTCGCAGACTACTCGTTTCTAGCAGAGCATACCGACCTGAGACACATCATGGGAGTGGGGATAGCAATTACCCGAGGCTCCGCCGCCTCTCTCAGCTTCTGTTACTGCCTGCTACTGCTGACAATGTCTCGAAATTTGCTGACTAAGCTAAAGGAGTTCTCCATCCAGCAGTACGTTCCGTTGGACGCTCACATCCAGTTTCACAAAATAGCCGCCTGTACTGCGCTGTTCTTCTCGCTACTGCACTCTGTCGGACATATTGTCAACTTCTACCATCTAAGTCAGCAGCCATTGGAGCATCTGCACTGTTTGACCAGTGAGGTTCATTTTCCAAGCGACTACAGGCCTACTATCACTTTCTGGCTGTTTCAGACCATTACAGGTTAGTTGGCAATCTTTCTATTGTTAGGCCCTGTTCATCGAGAGTTGACAGAAAGGCTCCTCCTATCGGCTCGATCAGGCCAATTCACAAGCGGTCCTAGCGCTATTCTATACTGCTATACTAGGATAAGGTTATACTAGGATAATGACTCGATTTCAGCCACAGGGATGACTGTGACCTGAAAACTGTCACTCTTCAGACGATGACCTTGCTCTGTATTGGCTCAGCGCTCTCGTTAGTTTTTAGGAGCAGCCTTTCTGCAACTCTCGATGAACAGAGTATAGTTCTCTTTTATGGTTTCTAACCTTCTTTCCCTTTTCCTTTTCTTCTCCTCCTTTTATTCCAGAAATGGTTCTATTTCTTTTGTTGTGTTCTTGATGTTTTTGTTGTTCTACCTCTTCATCTTCTTCTTCGTCTTCTTCTTCTTCTTCTTCTTCTTCTTCTCCATCTTCTTCTCCCTCCTCATACTGCTGTTCCTCCCTCCTCACCCTTCAACTACTCTTCCTACCTCCTCCTCCTCCTCTTCTTCTTCTCTCTACCTCATCCTCAAATCCTCAAATTCAGTATTGTATGGAGGATTAAGTGTAAGAGATTCTATTCTATTCTATTCTTCTTCTCATCTTTCTTTCCCAACTAAACAAGTCTTTTCATTCAATGTTGATTTCTTTTATTAATGTTTCTTTATATTGTCTGTTCACAGTTATCACAAGAGTCATGCTTTTTATGTTTCTGTATCATACTGTTGTCATAATGGTCATTATTTTTGTTTTGTGGTTGTAAAAATTGATTTTTTTCTTGAATAGGGAAATCAGTTTATTTATTGATTTTTCTTTGTCTGTCCACAGGTATCACAGGAGTAATGCTGTTCGTAATAATGGTAATCATCTTTGTTTTTGCACACCCTATGATCAGAAAAAAGGCCTACAAGTTTTTCTGGTCTACCCATAGTCTATACATCGCCCTCTATCTTCTATGTTTGATCCACGGACTGGCCAGACTCACAGGACCTCCGAGGTTTTG
This sequence comes from Laodelphax striatellus, assembly GCA_017141395.1. Lineage (NCBI taxonomy): Eukaryota > Metazoa > Arthropoda > Insecta > Hemiptera > Delphacidae > Laodelphax > Laodelphax striatellus. Next base: position 13,779,362 of record CM029543.1, read on the forward strand.
GATGTTCTTCATTGTTCCTGGTATCATCTACATGCTTGACAAGGTGATTTTTGACATTTCTTATTATACAGAGTGATTCAAAAAGAATACCACAACTTTGAAAATGTGTATTTAACGAAAGAAACATAATAGAACTTTCTGTTATACATCATTACAAAGCGTATCCAAAGAAGTTTTTTCACTCAAAAAGAAGTTCAGAGATGTTCAATATGACTCCGTCCAGACGCTCGACTAATATCAACCCGATAGGTACTCAAACTCGTTCCTCACTCTCTGTAGCATATCAGGAGTAACAGTCTGGTAAGCTGCTGTTATTTCTTGTTTCAAATCATCAATATCCATCCACCATTTATGATTTGAAACAAGGAATAACACCAGCTTACATAACTGTTACGCCTGATATGCTACAGAGAGTGTAGAACAAGTTTGAGGGATGTTTTGGGTTGATATTGCTCGAGTGTCTGGAGGGTGTCATATTGAACATCTCTGATCTTGTTTGTGAGTGAAAAAAAAACTCCTTGAAATGATGTATAACAGAAGGTTCTGTTATATTTCTTTCATTAAATACAAGATTATACGAGATTAGTCACGTTTAATCACAGTAATTCATATAGTTGCTGCTTATGAAGCAGCACACACCGATGCAATGACTAATTGGTCATTACGCCTAGCCTAATATCCAACAATTTTTAACATATTCATACATTGTTGAATAGTTGAATAGAAAAAGCTACAGTAGGATCGAACGTATTGTGCGAAAAGAGTTCCTTGAAACAGGTTTCCAAGAAAATAATTTCAAAAAAGTGGTTTAAAAAACTAGTTTCAATAAAATCTGCCACAGTACCTACACATAATAGTTATTACAATTATTGCTTTCTATATACTAGTCTTTTAAACCAATTCTTTTGACACCATTCTCTTGGAAACCATTTCCTCATCTCAAGATTGTATTCGCTGTGTGCACGTAGGTGGTGGGGATAATAAAATCGAACCCTGCGCTCACGCGGAATTTTCTTGAACGAAAACAGGTATTTTTAAATGAGAAAGGATAGGGAATAAGCATTTGCAATGCATTTAAAGTATTGTCGGATTCCTAATTGTATAAATACCGTTCACAATAGTAATTGCATCTTCTATTCCTTCCATATTTCCAAACTAAATTGATTCAATAAAGAAATCGGATCTCAGTTTTGAATTAATCGAGTGAAAAATCCAGTTCAAAAGCATATGATTGATTTGAAGTCTAGCGCCCATAATCCATTTCGGAATATTGACCAATGGGAATGAACTCAGCTGTGGATAAACTACTTCGTCTGCTCAGTCTGCTTGAAACATAACCTTCAAAGTTGATTTTAAAACTTGAATTGAAGATTATAATGATGTTTAAGAACATGTGAAATGTTAATTTTATCATTCAAAATGTAATTCCACAATCGATAAGTAGGAAAAATAGCGACAGGGTATTCTATTTCAATTATAAACCAATTTTTACGTTCATAAGCCTATGCTTTCCCATGTTAATCTACCTGGAAAGATTCATACGATTATCCGCCAGAGCGCAACACCGTAGATGCTCACAGAGAATAGCGAAATTATTCACAGAAAAAATTCTAAAAACCTTTTCCTCAGCTCTCTAGATTTGATAGTGAGATTATTCACAAATGAACAATATTTATTTTACAGATTGTGAGCCTGCGAACTAAGTACATGGCCCTGGATGTTTTGGAAACAGAGTTACTGCCTTCTGATGTGATCAGGATAAAATTCTACAGACCTCCCAACCTGAAGTACTTGTCTGGTTAGTAATATTTCAACTAAAAAAAGAAATAAATTTGACTGAAATGAGCTTCATTATCCAATTTAATTCTCTTAAGGCTAGGCGTACACCGGTTAGTCAAGACAAGACAAGATGAGTTTAGTCACAGTAATCGACATAGTTGCTTATGAAGCAGCACACACTGATGCAATGACTAATCGGTGTGTGTTGCATCATAAGCAACTATGTGAAGTACTATGACTAAACGTGACTAATCTCGTCTTGTCTTGACTTGACTAACCGTTGTACGCCTAGCCTAACGGTGACATTCGTTTAATTTGACGCTTGGCATTAGATAGATAGATAGAGACATATTATCATTTCTTGATGTTGCTGATGACTGTAGAGTATGATGACTAAGAAATAATATCTCTCTATCTCTCTAATGCCAAGCGTCGTCAAATTAAATGAATATAACTGTATAAACTTACTTTTGTTTCTGCATCTTGAAAACATTCATTTTCATTGTGTCAAAATTGAAAAACAAGACATCCGTCAGTAGATAGAATACTGCTTTTTTACATTTCTTGTCTACTTTTATGTATTGACATATAGATTTAACATATTAGCATAGGCCTGCATACTAGCAAGAGACATTATTTTTCTTACAGCAACCTATAGTAAAGAAGGAAACTAGGAAACACAATTATCTATCAGTTCCAACAAAGGTCTTACCCCAAAAATCTAAGAATGAGTTAGATATTGCACTGTCATTTTAATTGTTAATATATGCATCTATTGAGTAATACAAAAATTGAAAAATCTTTGCTATTCCAATATGGAGTTCATCTTACTGTAGCAAAGAAACAAAGCGGCGCTTTGCGCTGCACGGGGTAAACTCGTATTGTTATGAAAATAATTTTTTTGTTCCTTGTTTTTCTAGGTCAATGGGTCCGCTTAGCTTGTACCGCTTTTCACTCAGATGAATTCCACTCATTCACACTTACCTCAGCACCTCACGAGAACTTCCTCAGTTGTCATATCAAGGCCCAGGGTCCCTGGACGTGGAAACTGAGGAACTACTTCGATCCCTGCAACTACAATCCTGAGGAATATCATCCTAAGGTGAGTAAAGTCCTGATTTTTCCTGGTTTTTTCCTGATTTTGTTAAAAATGTTAGTAAGTAAGATTTAATTTATTTTGTACTTTGTATTATGGCAAAAAGGAGACGAATTTGAATTTGAATTTGAAATCAGCATTGCTTAGGTGGGAGTTTGCTATCCTTGTTCAGCACAAGGCAGTTGCTGATGTCTCTATCCTATTCGCACTGTGCATTGTTGTCGCACACAGTCCCAACAAACACGTTTGGTGCAGTTTTCTCTTTCTCTCTCTCAATGAAACTTGGCATCAATGCTCCTCATATAAACAATGCTGACTTCTTGACGTGAATCGGACTACAGAGTGCGAATTTATTTCAGGGAATTTAGCAGATTTTGGGAATTTATACTCGAATATATAGTAAACTCGCGGAACATCAAAAAGAAGAAGGAGGAGAATACGAAAAGGAAGGAGAAGACGAAGAAGAAGAAGAAGAAGAAGAAGAAGAAGAAGAAGAAGAAGAAGAAGAAGAAGAAGAAGAAGAAGAAGAAGAAGAAGAAGAAGAAGAAGAAGAAGAAGAAGAAGAAGAAGAAGAAGAAGAAGAAGAAGAAGAAGAAGAAGAAGAAGAAGAAGAAGAAGAAGAAGAAGAAGAAGAAGAAGAAGAAGAAGAAGAAGAAGAAGAAGAAGAAGAAGAAGAAGAAGAAGAAGAAGAAGAAGAAGAAGATGAAGAAGAAGAAGAAGAAGAAGAAGAAGAAGAAGAAGAAGAAGAAGAAGAAGACGAAGAAGAAGTAGAAGAAGGAGAACAAGAAGATGAAGATGAAGAAGAAGAAGTAGGAGGAGGAGAAGAACAAGAAGATAAAGATGAAGACGAAGAAAAAGATGAAAAGAAGGATAGGAAGAAGTGGAAGAATGACACCTACCGAACTTAGCAAAAATAGAAAGGAGAAGAAGAAGAAGAAGAAGACGACGAAGAAAAGATGAAGAAGAAGAAGAAGGAGAGGAAGATTAAGATGGAGAATGACACTTACCGAACTTGGCAAAAATAGGAAGAAGAAGACGACGAAGAAAAGATGAAGACGAAGAAAAAGATGAAGGAGAAGAAGAAGAAGAAAAAGGAGAGGAAGAAGGAGAAGAATGACACCTACCGAACTTAGCAAAATATAGAAAATATACAATCGCCTAATCTAGAGTTAGTAGTTCATGTTTAGTTTAGTAGTAAACTATGACATGTCCGAATTGTATATTTAAACTAAGGAATTTGTATGGAAAATTATACACAGCAACAGATAATATAAAGACAACCATGGAAAATTACAGAACTACCGAAGAATATTCATGGAAAATTACACAAAGCTAAGGACAAAAATTAAACACGGAAAATTACAGGACTACTGAAGAATACTCGTGGAAAATTACTCAGAGCAACAGATAAAGACAACAATGGAAAATTACATGAATACCGAAGAATATTCATGGAAAATTCCACAAAGCTAAGGACAAAAATCAAACACGGAAAATTACAGGAGTAGCCTACTGAAGAATACTCGTGGAAAATTACATAGATCAACAGATGAAGATAACAATGGAAAGTTACCGAAGTATGGAAAAGTACTGACGGAAATTTACTGATGACGCAAGAAATAATTAACAATGGAAAATTCCAGAATCACGGAAAAGTACTGATGGGAGATTATACACATAGATAAAAAAGAAATAAACACGGAATATTACAGAAGTAAGGAAAAATACTGACGAAAGTTTACAATAAGAATAAGAAAAAAAAGAAGAAGAAGAAGAAGAAGAAGAAGAAGAAGGAAAGAAGAAGAAGAAGAAGAAGAAGAAGAAAAAGAAGGAGGAGGAGGAGAAGAATAAGGAAAAGAAGAATAAGAAGAAGGAGGAGAAGAAGACGAAGAAGAAAAAGAAGGAGGTGGAGGAGAAGAAGAAGGAGAAGAATAAGAAGAAGGAGGAGAAGAAGAAGGAGGAGGAGAAGAAGGAGGAGGAGGAGAAGAATAAAAAAAAGGATAAGATGAAGGAGGAGAAGAAGAAGAAGAAGAAGGAGGAGGAGGAGAAGAATAAGGAAAAGAAGTATAAGAAGAAGGAGGAGAAGAGGAGGAAGAGGAGGAAGAAGAAGAACAAGAAGAAGAAGAAGAGGAAGAAGAAGCATGAGGAGGAGAAAAGGAGAAGAAGAAGGAGAAGATGAAGGAGGAGGAGGAGAAAAAGAAGAAGAAGACGAAGACGAAGATGGAGAAAAGAAGAAGCAGAAGAAGAAGAACAGAGAACTGTAACCCAGGAATCAGGAGGGATCGAATGGCACCCCTGCCCCCCCCCCAAATGACGTTATGGAGGGAGAAGTTCCATGGGTGGGGGTAGTGCGAGTTTAGATGCATAACAGAATGGATACACGTACAATTTACGTGCGATAGTAGCCTAAACCAGGGTTAACTGTTTCATTGCATATTTATTGTAATAAAGTGAATAATCTTATCTAATATTTTATAATAAGTTAATTAATTGAACGAAATTCCTAATTAGTGCCATATAATATTCTGAAGACTTCTGCTACTGCAAATATTGACAACAGATTAATAGCTAGTAAGGAAATTCGATGAACGCTACTGTACAAAAAACTTCATCCCCGGGCGGGAATCGAACCCAGCACCTCTGGTATGCATGACCAGCGCCTTATCCACTCGACCACCGGAAATCTTCTGTATAGCAGCGCTCATTTTTGACTTAGCCAATTTAGCCAGATAATATAAAGATGGAAGGTAATGAGACATTGCAACTATACAGTTGCTGTTAAATCATAATAATTAATTGAAATTATCTAATATTTATTTGTAATCTAATTTATGTTGCAGATTCGTCTGGAAGGTCCTTTCGGAGGTGGCAACCAAGATTGGTATAAATTTGAGGTGGCTGTTATGGTGGGTGGGGGCATAGGTGTTACACCTTATGCTTCCATTTTAAACGATTTGGTATTCGGAACTTCCACTAATAGATATTCTGGAGTGGCGTGTAAGAAGGTAAGAAATAATTAACAATAAATAATTGGCTTGTAATAATAATTAATAATAATAGTCATTAATGATTAATAATAGTCAATAAATAATTGACAAAGAAATAATTGGCTTGTAAGAAATAATTGACAATTTAATTCGTCCAAACTCGACTCAAAATAACAACTTGTTTACAATATTTATTTTCAATTTAAACTTTAAATTTTATTCGGATAGAGAATAGATTCTTCATGGAATTTACACTACTTATAGCACGATTCTTTTAACTTGTCAGAAATCAGCTGTTTCGGTAATAATTGAACAGTGATTTCGACACAATAATCAACAGGCTTAAAAGTCTTAAAGACCTTTAAAGTCTTTGAAAGAACTTTTTAAAGAAGACCTTTAAAAGAATAACTTTTTAAAAGACCTTTTCAATAATCTGCGAGATTCAGCATTTGTTGGTTGAGTATTGTGATATTGCTTCTCGAAACATATGTTTTCTGTCAAGTTGAAAGGATACACAATTACTACTTTAACATTTTTTGTAAAACCAGCGGTTCCATTACTAGAATTGAGAAAAATATCAAAACACATAAGCTGCTCCTATTTCCCTTTTTATTTCTGATTTTTTATCTATAGAAAATTAAAAGAATTGAAAATTTTGAAAATATTCTATATATTGTACTGTATTGTTATTTTTAAATTTGAGGCATGAAGTTAGCCATATCATCTATTTTTATTTATTTGAGAAAAGTCGTCAAGAGTTCATCAAAACAGCTGAGTTATCAAGCCATATTATTTCTTATTCCTATGAAAAACAATTTACACTAATGCGATTTTTCAAATAATAATTTATATGCATTCAAACTCAAAACTCAAACATACAAAGCTGAGATTGATTTTTCTGTAGTGCAATGATTATTTAGTGCATATGACTGATGGCTGTACTTTAAAAAAATTGTTCAATTTTATCATTTTTTCTTTGAAAATTTCATTCCTGTGCCTTTATACTCCCGAGCAGAGCTCGGTCCCCCGATATCGAGAACTTATTGAGGCAATGAAAAACTAAAATAACCGAAATTTTAAAATGAGAAGTTTTGGGGGAATTTCAGCATCAAATGACAAATTGGTGTACCACCAATAAGTCATAACTCCAGCTAAAAATATTACCAACGAGATTTTATCATTATCCTATACAATTTATTATCTTTGATATAATTATTGTGTATGTCTGTATAAACAAATATTTTTTTTCTCCATTTCTAGGTCTATTTCTTATGGATCTGTCCATCGCATAAGCACTTCGAATGGTTCATTGATGTATTGAGGGACGTTGAGCGCAAAGACGTTACTAATGTGTTGGAGATTCATATATTCATAACGCAATTCTTTCATAAGTTTGATTTGCGTACTACTATGCTGGTAAGATATTAAAATAAATTAGTATAATAAACATAATTTATAGTCTGTGGGATCCTAATAATGAAGTATAGAGTCTTAATATTATTTATTTTTCTGATTCTTATTTTCTTCTTCTTCTTCTTCTTCTTCTTCTTCTTCTTCCTCTTCCTCCTCCTCCTCCTCCTCCTTCTCTTCCCTTCCTCCTCCTCCATTTCCTCTTCCTCCTCCTCCCCTCCTCCTCCTCCTCCTCCTCCTTCTTTCCGATCTTCTTCTCCTCCTTTTTATTATTGTCCTTTTTCTTCTTCTTTCCTTCTTCTCCTTTTTCTTCTCATTTTCTGTTTCTAATTTTCTTCTTCTCATTTTTCTTCTTCTCTTTTTTCTTCTCCTTTTTCATATTCCACTCATTTTTCTTCTTCTATTTTTTCATATTCCACCCATTTTTCTGACTCTTCTCCTACTTCTCCTTTTTGTTCTTCTCTCCTTTTTTCTTCTTCTCTTTTTTCTTCTTCTCCTTTCTCTTCTTCTCATTTTCTTCTTCTCCTTTTTGATGATCTCATTTTTCTTCTTCTTTCCCCTTCTTCTCCTTTTTCTTCTTTTTTTTTCTTCTTCTCTTTTTTCTTCTTCTCATTTTTCTTCTTATCCTTCTTCATGAATATTAGTACTATAGTCTGGCAACAGACAACAGAACCTTCGCGCATCGTATCACCGAAGTGATACAGTATCACATAGTACCACTACTCTAGTGAGCGAGTGAGATAAACTGCTGCATTGCATAACGTGCGCTCTCTCTGCGCAGTAGAGTTCTTATTTTGGAGGATCTTTTGTCTGTTGCCAGACTTTATAGGATTTCCCAGGTCGCATAAGCCCACTAAGCAACTGCTATCTGATTTCAGTCAGCAAGTTTAACTCAGCTTAGAATTCCCACAGTCCTTGGTACTTTGATCAACTTTGGTTGTAAGAAATATATTATTGATTACAACAAAATCTGCCCTTCTTGTAGCTCAGAGAAAGAGACTTTGGAACATTTCCTATTCAATTGTTCGGTTTATGAAGAAATGAGAAAGAAATATATTTTTAATTTTGTGTGTAATATTGTTAATGATGAGGATAAGCTTTTGGTTCTATTGTCGAATTTTACAATGATTAAGATACTCAGTGTGTACTCCTATATCACTGAGTCACTGGAAAAAAGAGGCTATCCTCTAGTATGCTATGATTGATCCACTAATTGATGTTTAGATTCATGTAAAACGTAAATGTGATAATGATTTAATTAATAACTACAACTGTTTATGTTAGGTACTCTGCTTGCTCGGAAAAATTAGTTATGTGTTTAATTTGTCATTTTTATTGGTTTTTCTTTGTTATAATTATTGTTATTCAATCAAATTTGTTATATTATTAGTCAATAATTATTAATATTATTATGTTATTTTTTAGCTTTGCATGATTGTTAAAATAGTGCAACTCTGTTTGTATAGGGCATGACCCTGTTAACAAATAAAACTTTTTTAAATTTGAATTTCAGTCAGCAATCCAGCGTTGCCAGATGACTTTGGCTGATAGGTTAGATTACCCGAAAAACAGCCAAATGTCATCTGGTAACATTGGGTTGCTGACTGAAATCAGATAGCAGTTGCGAAGTGGGCGCAGGGGCTAAAGCTAGGTTTACACCAGATGTCGTTGACACATTGTCAGTGACTTTTGTCACAATTTTAAAAACCGCTAAAATTTCTTGCGACATTGTGTCAATGACAATTGTCAACGACAGAAAATCTGTGTTTGTGACAATGTCACAAGTTTCCCATCGAGAGTCGGTAAGATCAAAGGACTGTCCTTGACAAATGTCACAGTCACAATGTCGTAGTATAATTATGTAAACGCTGCGGTGACATTTGTCTGCGACAAAAGCCTCCTTTCTTGCTTGCCTTACTCAGTACAGTCACTGGTGGCGTAGCATTGCGGACAGGATGTGAGATACAATATGTCAATGACAAAAACGTTTTCATCAAACTGTGACTTTTATCACAGTTTTCAACAAAATCGTTTACATCAAACTGCGACTTTTGTCAATGACATTTGTTTGTGACAAGTATGTTGTTGACAAAAGTCATTGAAGTCATTGAAAGTTCTGTCACTGACTTTACTTTCCTTTCACCGCCTTTTAATAATATAGATTAGTACCGTATAATAAACATAATTTATAGTCAGTGGGATCCTAATAATAAAGTATGGAGTCTTAATTATTTATTTTTATTCTTGTTCTTCTTATTCTTATTCTCTTTTTCCATGAATTAATACATTTAAATCACTTTTTTTCAGTACATTTGCGAGAACCACTTCCAACGGCTTTCTAAAACCAGTATGTTCACTGGACTGAAGGCGGTCAATCACTTTGGCCGACCAGATATGTCTTCATTCCTGAAATTTGTACAGAAGAAGCACAGCTATGTAAGTATAGTAGGTTTGTTTCTATTTGGCGGATGGCGAATGATGTTTCTTCTGAGGGTGATGCCCACATGAGCTCTAGGCTTGTGCTTGGGTGATGATGAGAGATGACGACTTGTTGAGAGACTCCATTCTATAGCAGGATTCTTTTAACTTGTCAGAAATCAGCTGATCCAGTAATAATTAAACAGTGTTTTCGACACAATAATCCAAAGGCTTGAAAGTCTTGAAGACCTTTAGGGCCGGTTCATGAGCTCGGGATTTAGCCAAGTCCTAGACTAAAACGGGTGGCTATCGTAGCATCGACAAACGTTTGTCTCGACAGGTTAGTGGGTTAGTAGCATAGAGAGCCCTTAGTACATAGTGTCGAGGCTAACGTTTGTCGATGCTAGGGTGGCCACTCGTTTTAGTCTAGGACTTGGCTAAATCCCGAGCTCATGAACCGGCCCTTGAAGTCTTTAAAAGACCTTTTTAAAGAAGACCTTTCAAAGAATAACTTTTTAAAAGACCTTTTCAATAATCTGCGAGATTCAGCATTATTTGTAGTTTAAGTATTGTGATCATTTATGCTCGTCGATCATATGTTTTATGACAAGTTAAAAGGATCCTGATGTATGTTTGTTTCCTCATTTGTGAACAGCTGATTCTTCAGCTGAATTAAAAGATTTTGAAAGTTTTGTCACTGTGATTTGTTTATTTTAATTTAAAATGGAAAAGAGAGAAAGAGGAAACCCCTTTCTGGAGCAGAGGAAGAGCTATTGATGAATATTTTATTGAAATACAATTTGGTACGGTAATAGAGAGAAAACAGATAATTTTACGTTTATGTTTGGAGATTTATATTATCTGTTTTTCTCTTCTACCGTACCAATTTGTACGAGTAAAGTTTCATGTTTTATTTGTTTAACATATCTTATTTTATTATTTATTATTATGTTACCATGCATGATGTTTTTTTTTTCATTTTTGTTTAGGTCAGCAAAATCGGAGTTTTCAGTTGTGGACCGCGTCCTCTCACCAAAAGCATAATGTCAGCCTGTGAAGAAGTCAACAAGGGCAGAAAGTTACCATACTTTATACATCATTTCGAGAATTTCGGATAAATTTTTGAAAATGTGCAATAATTATTTTGAATGGAGGAGATATTTTAGTCGTTTCATGTTACTTGTAGTTCCTTACTACTTTAAATAATTTCCTTTGCTAGTAGATTTTTTGAAATTTGTGAATTTTCTCATCATTTTGTAGTACTGTATACTGTTTGTCATACAATAATATTTTGATCGGAGATTATTTTTAGTCGTTCCCTATTACTCATGTAGTTCCCTACTGCTTCAAATTTTTGCAACTTGTGGATTTTTTTTAAATTTGTGAATGCCTATCATGTGTAGTTCTTCATACTATTTTTGTAATTTCCAACACTTTTGTACTCTTAGGCTAGGCGTACACCGGTTAGTTAAGACAAGACAAGACGAGATTAGTCACGTTTAGTCACAATAATTCACATAGTTGCTTATGAAGCAGCACACACTGATGCAATGACTAATCGGTGTGTGTTGCTTCATAAGAAACTATGTGAAGTACTGTGACTAAACGTGACTAATGTCGTCTTGTCTTGTCTTGACTAACCGGTGTACGCCTAGCCTAACATTCAGTTCCCTACTGCTTCAAATTTTTACCACTTGTGGATTTTTTTAAAATTTGTGAATGCCTATCATGTGTAGTTCTTCATACTATTTTTGTAATTTCCAACACTTGTACTCTTAGGCTGGGCGTACACCGTTTAGTCAAGACAAGACAAGACGACATTGGTCACGTTTAGTCACAGTACTTCACATAGTTGCTAATGAAGCAGCACACACTGATGCTATGACTAATCGGTGTGTGTTGCTTCATAAGCAACTATGTAAAGTACTGTGACTAAACGTAACTAACCGGTGTACGCCTAGCCTAACATTCAGTTCCCTACTGCTTCAAATTTTTACCACTTGAGGTTTTTTTTTTTTTAAATTTGTGAATGCCTATCATGTGTAGATCTTCTTACTATTTTTGTAATTTACAAAACTTTTTGTATTTGACTGAAGCGTACACCGTTTAGTCAAGACAAGACAAGACGAGATTAGTCACGTTTAGTCACCGTAATCCACATAGTTGCTTATGAAGCAGCACACACTGATGCAATGACTAATCGGTGTGTGTTGCTTCATGAGCAGCTATGTGAATTACTGTGACTAAACGTGACTAATCTCGTCTTGACTAACCGGTGTACGCCTAGCCTAACATCCAATTCCCTACTGCTTCAAATTTTTAATTGATCACTTGTGGATTTTTTAAAAATTTGTGAATGCCGATCATTTGTAGTTCTTCGTACTATTTTTGTAATTTCCAACACTTTTGTACTCTTAGAAATTTGTCAATTCCTATCATTTGTAGTTTTTTATACCATTTGTAATTTCTCCCCATTTTGTAGTTTCCTCAAATCTGTGGATTTCTGTATTTTTTGCAGTTTTGTGCTACAAATTCCCTTTATTTGTAGTTTTATTTTTCAAATTGTGAATTTTTATCACCTTTGGTTTTGTAGGTACCACACTAGATGAAATTTCCTAAAATTGTAGATCTCCAAAATTAGTGAATTGATTATCCTACAAATTGATCTACAAATATATTGATCTACAAATAATTATGATTTGTAGTAATTTGCATACTATTTGTCGTTTCAATCATATTTAGTTCTCCAAAATTAGTGAATTGATTATCCTACAAATGATGATCTACAAAATATATTGATCTACAAATTATGATTTGTAGTAATTTGCATACTATTTGTCATTTCTATCATATATATTTAGTTTTTTTGAAATTTGTGAATTTTCCTCATTTTTAGATTTGTATTAGGCTACAATAGATGAAATTTCCTTGAATTGTGGTTAACCAAAAATAATGAATTCCCATCATTTCTAGTTTTTGACTCGAGGAGAAGAGAATTAATCTTTTTGTACTTTTCGAAAGTTTGTAATTTCTACAACAAAACTACAATTTGTACAGCAGTACTTGTTACATTTCAATTTCAATTTATTGCCAAAAAACAAACAATCATCAACAAACATCATTTATGTTATTTACTGTAGCTTTCTCTTGAAATCTCTGCCCCTTATTGATTTATCCAACTTGTAATTTCTGCTTGTATTTTCCGAAAATCTGCAATTTCCTCTATTTTTAGGTATATTAATCAAATCAAAATCATAGAAATTAATTAAAAGCGCCAAACCTCTGAACTATTTTCATTTGTTTTCCATCTACTTAAAATTGATCAATTAATTGAAATTAATGAATCAAGTATATTTAAAATCGAATAAATTGATTCTTGTAATCCAATTTTTGCTAATACTAATAATTTTCTTTCCCAGAGTTCTTCGAGATTTAAAATGTTTTCATCATTCAATGGATTTCTATTTCTGAAACAAGAAGTAATCCTTGATAAAATGAGATATAGCAGGATTATTTTAACTTGTCAGAAAACAGCTGATTTAACGTCAGTAAACGAGCGTACATCAATCAGCTGTTTTCTGACAATTTAAAATAATCTTGCTGTATATTTTTAAATATTTTATTCTCCAACATGTGTTTCTATATTCCATTTCATAGATAATCCCACCTGGCTCCTTATTTATTTAATCTTCATTTATCACCTCCATTGATTACTATTCCATTAATTTCATTTTTAGTATATTTTCCTTGGTGCTTTTTGGAGAAAAAGTTCAATGTTTACCATTTTAAGTGATAGTTTGAAATTGTAATAAATTTTATTCCGAATTATGTCTTTTCTTTATTCCATTTGTGTTTTCCTACTTATCAAAATTATTATAATGTGATACAGAGGCTATAAAATGATCACAGAGTAGTCATTGGTGTGAATGGGTCCATAACACTGTATTGGAATATTTGAACCACACTAGATGGAAACTGAGGCTAGGCGTACACCGGTTAGTCAAGACAAGACAAGACGAGATTAGTCACGTTTAGTCACAGTACTTCACATAGTTACCTATGAAGCAACACACACCGATTAGTCATTGCATCAGTGTGTGCTGCTTCATAAGCAACTATGTGAATTACTGTGACTAAACGTGACTAATCTCGTTTTGTCTTGTCTTGACTAACCAGTGTACGCCTAGCCTAATACTGGCAATGGCAGATTGAAGGTATAGTGACGTTCATTTGACGCTTGGCATGAAATAGATAGATAGAGAGATATCATTTCTTGACGTTGCTGATGACCGTAGAGTACGATGGCAAAGAAATAATATATCTCTATCTATCTAATGTCAAGCGTCGAATTAAATGAATATCACTGTAAGAAGTGAATCACTGAATAAAGCTGATTTTTATCATTTGAATTGAAATGTATGGGAATTGGAAAAAGGGTGGTGGATTTGTTGTGTGGTGGCCACACTTTTATTGTACAGTCTATGTATATCATGGGATACTAAGGCTAGGCGTACACTGGTTAGTCAAGACAAGACGACATTAGTCACGTTTAGTCACAATAATTCACATAGCTGCTTATGAAGCAACACACACCGATTAGTCATTGCATCGGTGTGTACTGCTTCATAAGCAACTATGTGAAGTACTGTGACTAAACGTCACTAATCTCGTCTTATCTTGTCTTGACTAACCGGTGTACGCCTAGCCTTACTGTGGCCAACCGGCCAATAGCTATAGTGCGATTCACGTCAAGAAGTCACCATTGCTCAGATGGGAGTTTGCCATCCTTGTTCAGCACAAGACAGTTGCTGATGTCTCTATCCTATTCGCACTGTGCATAGTTGCCGCACTGTGCATTGTTGTCGCACACAGTCCCAACAAACACGTTTGAAGCAGTTTTCTCTTTCTCTCTCAATGAAACTTGGCATCAATGCTCCTCATATAAACAATGCTGACTTCTTGACGTGAATCGGACTATATGCACTGCCCAATTACCCTATTGCTATTTTTTTTTTTTTGCTGATATATTACTTGTCTCATGATATTTCTTCTGCTATAAGCTCTGTCAACATTTCAATCACCTCTTTGGACAACTGTAGCCGGAGCCCAATATCTATCGTGTAGTCGGACCTCAGTCTTCCACCCCTCCCCACCTCTTCAATGCGCAACAGAGCTGCGCGCTAAGCCTTATGGGTAGAATTTCAAACGCCTCGCGCTTTCAAAACTCAGTCTTGGCTCAGACGCGGAAGAGAGAGCGTTTCTCTGTCGGCTCTCGCGAAATACGTCTGTTTACGTGATTATAACCTCGAAGTTTTCGAATTTATCGGTCTATACAACTTGTAAATCTTCGATGGAAAACAGTTTTATGATTTGGATATCTATGTAAGAATTTAAAAAACGGAATATTCGTTTAATCAGTATTTTTATGTGAAATAAACTGAAGGTTTTCGAGTTTATCTTTCTTTATCACTTGTAATTCTTCGATGGAAAACAGTTTTATGATTTGGATATCTATGTAAGAATTTAAAAAACGGAATATTCGTTTAATCAGTATTTTTATGTGAAATAAACTAAAGGTTTTTGAGTTTATCTTTCTATATTACTTGTAAATCTTCGATGGAAAACAGTTTTATGATTTGGATATCTATGTAAGAATTTAAAAAACGGAATATTCGTTTAATCAGTATTTTTATGTGATTAATAAACTAAAGGTTTTCGAGTTTATCTTTCTTTATCACTTGTAATTCTTCGATGGAAAACAGTTTTATGATTTGGATAACTTTGTAAGAATTTAAAATACGTATTATTTGATTAATCAGTCTTTTTACGTGAGATAAATTGAATGTTTTTGGGTTTATTGATCTATATAATGTGTAAATCTTCAATAGAAAACAGTTTTATGATTTGATATCTTTGTAAGAATTTAAAATTCAAAATTTTCGTTTAATCAGTCTTTTTACGTGAAATAAACTGAAAGTTTATGAGTTTATCTTCCTATGTAACTTGTTATAACTTCGATAAAAAACGGTTTTATTATTTGGATATTATCTTAGTAAGAATTTAAAATACGGAATATTCGTTCAATCAATCTTTTTACGTGCAATAAACTAAACGTTTTTGAGTTTATTGATCTATATAACGTGTAATACTTTAATATGAAAACGGTACTGTAGTTGTGTGATTTAACTTTAAATGTTAGCAAATTGAATCAAATGGTCAGCTGTTCGGACATCGAACTTTCTGACAAAAAAGTTTCTAGTGAGTGGTAAAACCCAAGTTTAAACTAAACTGTCGTTGGAGAAACCGGCCCTGAGAATAAGAACTGTCTAGAAGTCTCTTCTCAAATGTTGAGTAATATTGGTTAATTAAAATGAGAAATGAAGTGAATTAGTGAACATGTTTTTGAAAAGTGTTATCTTCGAAAAGTTTTGACTTATTCAAGTGTTTGTGAGAGTGATTCTCAAGGAGCGTGTGCCTGATTTCGTTGGATACAGGGAGATAAACTTCTTAAGAGGTAAGTCACTCTGATTATCACTCTTATTTGTTTCGTTCTCGCACGATCTAATTTTTCATTCAATTACAGAGCCTGTATAATCACAGCGTGGCAATTCAATGTCACACTTTTGATTGGTTATCTCTGTCTACGGAGACTGTATAATCACATTGTGGTCATTTGTGTGAATGAGTTCATTTTAATGAGTGTGAGTAAAATCCTACTAATCATGTCCTTTCAGTTTTAGCAGTATTAACACTATTGTGATCTATTAACAAATGCAAGCAAAGTAGTTTCACTTATGATGAATCATGGATAAAAACGTATCAATTGTTGTAATTCGATACAGATTTTATACTTAGCTGAATTGGCCATTCTATGATGAATTTGATTATTTTTTTTTCGAAGTAAACTTATTGTTCAGTATGGAATATTTCAATAGTATAGCAGGATCATTTTAAATTGTCAGAAAACAGCTGATTTAACGCCAGTAAACAAGCGTACATCAATCAGCTGTTTTCTGACAATTTAAAATAATCCTGCTATATTTTCAAAGAGTGTAGGATTAGAAGGATATTACAGTACTTGTTTTCCAAACTCAATATTGATGGAGGTTCTATTTCATGGAAGTTGAGCTTCGAGAAATAGATGAAATGTCTTCTGTTGGAGAAGGAGGAGAAGAAGAAAAAGAAGGAGAAAAGAGGAGAAAAGAAGGAAAAGAAGAAGAGGAAGGAGAAGAACGGGAAGGAGGAGAAGAAGAGGAAGAAAAAGAAGGAGAAAAAGTAGATGAAGAAGAATTGAGAAGAAGAGGAAAAAGTAGAAAGAGAATAGAACAAAGATGAAGAAGAAGTAGAAGACAAAGGAGAATGAAGAGAAGATGAAGAAGAAGAAGAATTGAGGAAAAGAAGAAGAAATTGGAGAAGAAAAAGTGGAAAGAGAATAAAACGGAGAAGAAGGAGTAGGAGAATACGGAGGAGAAGAAGTAGAAGAAGAAAGAGAAGATAAAGAAGAATAATTGAGGAATAAAGAACGAAAAGTAGAAACAGAATGGAACATAGAAGAAGGAGGCGTAGGAGAAGACAAAGAAGAAGAAGAATTGAGGAGAGGAAAAAGAAAATTGAGAAGAAAAAGTAGAAAGAGAATGAAACAAAGAAGAAGTAGGAGGAGGAGTGAATAAGGAATGAGAAGAAGTAGTACAATGAACACAAACAATGAATGTTTGCCAGTCTAATTGAATAATTAATTTATGCAATGTGTTCATTACAAGCTGTTCAATGCGCTTCTTTAAAATTACAATTCATAAATACACTCTTTGCTCTGTGCTAGAATTTTATTCAATTATCGCAATCGTGAACTACTTTAGATAATTACAAACTGAATGAATCATTACAATGAGAAACTTCAAATCGTAACAATCATGGAAAATAGTTTTTGAGAAATATTTTGCCTTTAGTTTTTAATAGTTCTCCAGGTTTAGATAGCTGGTACTACAGAGAGTGTATAGTCACAGTGTGGCCATTTGTGTGAAGCACTCCATAAAAATAAGTGGAGATCATATTTTTCCCGCCGCCGCCATACTTTTGCCAAATTTTTGAATTTTGATATGGGATTACAGGCAAACATGAACCCATTCACTCATTTGTCAAACTTATTTTGAGAGAAACAACATCAAGACTAACTTTTCTACCATTAAAAATAGTCTCTCTACTCTTGGTATTGCTTTAAAAACTAAAAATGATGAAATTCAAGGCTAGAGGCGTACAGTTAGTCAGACAAGACAAGAATAGTCTCGTTTAGTCACAGTACTTCACATAGTTGCTTATGAAGCAGCACACACAGATGCAATGACTAATCAGTGTGTGTTGCTTCATAAGCAACTATGTGAAGTACTGTGACTAAACGTGACTAATCTCGTCTTGTCTTGCCTTGACTAACCGGTGTACGCCTAGCCTTATTTTGAGAGAAACAACATCAAGACTAACTTTACTTTTCAACCATTAATAATAGTCTCTCTACTCTTGGTATTGCTTTGAAAACTTAAAACTGTTACTGGCAAAGGCAAAATGTAGGTTAGAAGTGAATCTTATAATATAAGATTCACTTCTAACCTTATGATATTATCATAAGATAAAAATTATGATCAGCTTTTCATTCCAATGAAAATCTTATGGGAATTGTCAAAAGTATGGCGGATTTGTCGGAGCTAACCAATCAACAGTATGACATGTAATGTCTACACTGTGACTATACACTCTCTGTAGCGTGACCCACACCGTTTTCTTCTATAGTGCGATTCACGTCAAGAAGTCAGTATTGCTTAGATGGGAGTTTGCTATCCTTGTTCAGCACAAGGCAGTTGCTGATGTCTCTATCCTATTCGCACTGTGCATAGTTGCCGCACTGTGCATTGTTGTCGCTCACTGTCCCAACAAACACGTTTGGTGCAGTTTTCTCTTTCTCTCTCAATGAAACTTGGCATCAATGCTCCTCATATAAACAATGCTGACTTCTTGACGTGAATCGGACTATATATACTGTGGTTCGCACCACATAGGCTCAAAAAGTATCCCATATAATCCTTATGGTAGAACAGTGTTAACATGTGAAAGTCCACTCATGTGAATCGAGTCAAACTATGATGAATGGATGTCTATTGTCTAGTATATGTTCAAGGTGATTCAATTGGTTGAAATTTTTTGAAAAATCGATCCTTCACAATACAGTAATTACATCTATTCTCGAGAGTGACTCATAAATTCAAATATTTTATCAAACTGATTATGTAATTATTATGTCTTATCTTTGTTTTTGTTGAGAAAATTTTATAGACCAATAAAACTGTATTGACTTTACTGTATATTGACGTTAAAAGATCGTAATAATTTACTAATTGGTCACAAAGTATTACTACAAATGAAGCTGTTATCAATCTTAAACAATTAAAAAGGTTTTACTTTGTTCTATTTATAGAAAGAGTTCTCTATCTGTAAAAAAATTAATATCAGTTATCATGCATAACAGTGTAGTCGTAGTAGTGTAGCTTGTGATAGATTTGTGAATTTTAAGCTCAAAATAATCAAATTGATTCCAATATTATACAAATTGGCGAACTGTTTAGTATTTTATCTACGACCGTGTTATAACTAGTGGCGAAGCGTGGTATACTTATTTGGTCATCGCCGGGTATATTTCCTATAGGAAATATCCCGGTGATGATCAAATAATTATACCACGCTTCGCCACTAGTTATAACGCAATCATAAAAGGGGCAAACCTTACAGTTTCATAAATGAAATCGTAGCAGCAGCTTTTTCGAAATGGAATTTGAAAGTTTTACTGTAATTTACAGTACTTTACAGAACTTGTACATTACATACTTGTTCATTACAGTACTGATTGTATATTATAGCACGGTCCTAGTTCAATCTGTTTCAGTTTTAAAACACTACTGGAACGGAACAAAACACAATCGCAGCTGATAAAAGCACTATATAGCACGATCCATTTAACTTGTCAGAAATCAGCTGTTTTGGTAATAATTAAACAGTGACTTCGACACAATAATCAAAAGGATTAAAAGTCTCAAAGACCTTTAAAGTCTTTAAAAGACCTTTTTAAAGAAGACCTTTCAAAGAATAACTTTTTAAAAGACCTTTTCCATAATCTGCGAGATTCAGCATTTGTAGGTTAAGTATTGTGATCATATGCTCGTCGATCATATGTTTTATGACAAGTTAAACGGATCCTGCTGTAGTTTCTCATGCGTGTTTGCTTTTACCAGCTTTCTAACCTATGTCGTTTGAATCAAGGTTAGTTTAGATTGATAATGTAGATATTATTGTTTTTCGTTTAGTAATAGCTAAAATGGTGTATGCAATGGTTGTATTTCAGAATTTGAACGACTCTTGAGATACTTAAAAATAACTCGCGGCCTAGAAATGACTGCGAAGATTAGAAAGGGAAGAGAAAAATAAGGAAGAGAGAGGGGACGAAGAAACAGGTTTAAGAATGAGGAGAAGAAGTGAAGAGGACGGAAAAGGAGAGAGAAGAAGAAGAAGAAGAAGAAGAAGAAGGAGAAGAGAAAGAAAAAGAAGAAGAAGAAGAGGAAGAAGAAGAAGGAAGAAGAAGGAGAAGAAGAGGAAGAGAAGAGGAGGAGGAGAAGAAGAAGAAGAGAAGAAGGAGAAGAGGAGGAGGAGGAGAGGAGGAGGAGGAGGAGGAGAAGAAGAAGAGAAGAAGAAGAAGAAGAAGAAGAAAAGGAGGAGGAGGAGAAGGAGGAGAAGAAGAAGAAATACGAGGAGAGGAAGAAGAAGAAGGAGGAGTAGAACAATCTAATAGTATAGGAAGAGAAGCAGAATAATGAGCAAAATGTGAAGAATAAAGATACAAATAGGAAGAAGTGATGAAGGATATGTGCAGAAGGAATGGAGGATAATTATTGTGGTGAGAGGAATATGGGAGATAGAGTACAGCAATTTGTCAAAAGAAAATAAACAGCTGATGTTGTATTTAGTCAGCTTGAATAAATGAACCTAATGATGAGTAAACACTCTATGCATATAGAACCTTGCTGTGAATTTGACTCGTCATATTCCGGTCTCACACTCTCTCTCTCTCTCTCTCCCTTGTACTCCTCTCTCCTTTTTTTCTTCCTCTACTCCTTCTTCTTTTTCTCCTTTATTTCATTCTTCTATCCTCCTCTTCCTCCTGCTCGTTCCTCTCCACCTTCTTCTCCTTCTTTTCTTTTCCTGCTCCTCCTTCACTTCCACCTCTCTTTCTCTTCCTTCTCCTTCACCTTCTACCCTACCTCCTCCTCCACCCCTTCCTTCTCTTCCTCATCCTTCTTCTTCTTTTCACCTTCTCCTTCTTCTTCTGCTTCTCCTTCTTCTTCTTCTTCTTTTCTTCTTCTACTTCCTTTTCTTCTTCTTCTCCTTCTCCTCCTCCTTCTTCTCCTCCCTCCATCTTATTCTTCTTCTCCTCCTCCTCTTCCTCCTGCTCGTTCCTCTCCACCTCCTTCTCCGTTGTCTCCTCCTTCTTTTCTTCTTCCTGTGCTCCTCCTTCACTTCCACCTCCTTCTCCTTCTCCTTCACCTACTCCCCTACCTCCTCCACCGCCTCTTCCTCTTCCTCCTCATCTGCCTCCTTCTCATCCTGTTCCTTCGCCTCACTCTTCTCTCCTCCTTCTTAACCCTCTCCTGCTCCTCATCCTTCCAATTTTTCTCCTTCTAATTCACCTACTTTTCTTCTTCCTCCTCCTCTATCACCTCCAGCTCATCCTCCTGGTCCTTCTCCTTCTCCTCCTCCTCCTCCTCTTCCTCCTCCTTCTCCTCCTCCCCTTCTCCTTCTCCTCCTTCCTCCTCCTCCTCCTCCTCCTCCTCCTCCTCCTCCTCCTCGTCCTAATCCGCCATCTTATTCTCCTCCTCTTCCTCCTCTTCCTCCCTCTCAAGGTCAAGTGTTGATGAAAAGGATTTCTTTGTATCTCCTTTTCCAAGAATGGACATTCATATGTCCAAACTTCGCCTTTTCATCTAGATGAATCACAACTATTAAATCATCAGTATAGTTTTCCTTTATATCTACTCATGGCATAATAATCTATAAGCTAATGTAAATTTGATGAATAATCAATATTGTATATTATTGTTATTATAATCTAGAATTTAAGCCGTCATATTTGTTATCTAGATGAATAAAGTAATAAATCTAAAATCTAAAATCTAAATCCCACTCCTCTTCCTTTTCCTCGTCTTCTTCCTCCTCTTTATCCTCCTACTTCTTCTTCTTCACCAACTCCTCGTCCTCTCCTTCCTACTCCTCCACCTTCTCCTCCTTCTCCTCCTTCTCCTCCTCCTCCTCCTTCTCCTCCTCCTCCTTCTCCTCCTCCTCCTGCTTCTCCTCCTCCTCCTCCTCCTCCTCCTCCTCCACCTCCTCCTCCTCCTCCTCCTCCTCCTCATCAACATCATCAATTTTTATCGATATGAGAGCCATCTGTTTAGCTTTTAAGCTAATTACAGTATTGGATTAACCGCGCATCAAACTAAAACGTAGACTGACGTTTTGAGATAAAATTAGATAAAAGTTTTCAACCTAGAATACTGTTTGCAGATAACGTTATTGGACTGAGAATAACTATGGAAGAGAGTTAAAAAAGATAGGAAAAAGTTACTCTTTCATGAAATCAACAGACCTTTCATAATATTGATAAGAGTATTAATTTTATGAAAGCTTTGAATATTGATAGAATCAGCTTCTTCCTTCTTTTTCCTTCTCTGTTCTCTCTTCTTCTTCTTCTTCTTCTTCTTCTTCTTCTTCTTCTTCTTCTTCTTCTTCTTCTTCTTCTTTCTCTTCTTTTCCTTCTCCTCTCTCCTTCGAGGAGACGAAAAGCGCTGTCGGTCCGACTGCCTGAAAACAGTCGTCGTCTCTCATCATCACCTCCCCCCTCTCATTACCCACGCACAAGCCTAGAGCTCATGTTGGTATCACCCTCAAAAAAAAGGAAAATCTTCTACAATACCGTGTTGAAAACGTTATGCTTCATTCCATTCTGAAAGGGGTACAGTAAGAATTTATGTAGACAAAGAAAAAGAAAAAAAGGAGAAGACAGAAGACTAAGAAGAGGAAGAAACAGATAGTCATTGCATGATTGCATCGGTGTGTGCTGCTTCATAAGCAACTATGTGAGTTACTGTGACTAAACGTGACTAATCTCGTCTGTCTTATCTTGACTAACCGGTGTACGCCTAGCCTAATAATTAAGTAGCATACAGTTTAATGCGTTTATAGAATTATTATTATCATTGTGAAAAGCGTAATCCACATACTGTAACACTAAAGAGATAATAAAAGCAATGATTGATATAATATTATGACTCAATAATATGAACGTTTTGTGCAGCTTAAAGCTGATAAAGCATTATCTTTGAAAAAGAGATGAACATACCATCTCAACAATTTCACTTTAATTTTATCAATTTTTTCAAGACTAGCGAATTCTTGTCGTGAGTGAGATAGATAAGAAGAAGGAAGAAGAAAGAAGAAGAAGAAGAAGAAGAAGAAGGAAGAAGAAGAAGAAGAAGAAGAAGAAGAATGAGGAGGAGGAGGAGTAGAAGATGAAAAACAGAATTTATGAATAGGTCATTTTTTGCTAGAAAAAAAAACAGTGAAAAATATTCAAATATTTGAGATGTTCAGACGACAGACAAACAAAAGAGTGGGCTATCAGTGACATTGGTTTTGGATCTTATTTGAATAGATTAATATCTTGAAAGAACGGATAGAGTAAGATGAAACTACGTTAAAAAAGAGATAAAGGAACGTGAGAAAGCAGGATGAGGATAAAAGGAGGAGGAGGAGGAGGAGGAGGAGGAGGAGGAGGAGGAAGAGGATGAGGACGATGAGAAGGAGGAGATGGAGGAGGAGGAGGAAGAGGAAGATGGGATAAGATAAGTTTAGATTACTGTATTCATGTAGATAACAATAATTATAACTGCTTTTAGATTGTAGATTACAAAAGTTGTAGGCTAAGTATAAGTAGGCCTAATATCATTCTATTAATTTTATGAAATTTTCAACAATATGAGAATATTAATGCCAATATGATAATGTTAAGAAAAATGAGATTTATTTAGTGGAGGGGGAGGAGGAGGAGGAGAGAAAGGAAGAGGAGGAAGAAGAGGAAGGAGAAGAAGAAGAAAAGAAGAAGAAGAAGAAAGAAGAAGAGAAGAAGAATGAAGAAGAAGAAAACAAGAAGAATGAGAAGAAGAATAAGAAGAAGAAGAAGAAAGAAGAAGAAGAAGAAGAAGAAGAAGAAGAAGAAGAAGAAGAAGAAGAAGAAGAAGAAGAAGAAGAAGAAGAAGAAGAAGAAGAAGAAGAAGAAGAAGAAGAAGAAGAAGAAGAAGAAGAAGAAGAAGAAGAAGAAGAAGAAGAAGAAGAAGAAGAAGAAGAAGAAGAAGAAGAAGAAGAAGAAGAAGAAGAAGAAGAAGAAGAAGAAGAAGAAGAAGAAGAAGAAGAAGAAGAATAGAATCAATAGAACAACAAAAACACGAGAAGAAAAAAGAGGAAATTGAGGAGAAAAGAAGAGCAAAAAGAAACAGAAGAAGAAGCAAAATATTAAAAATCCGGAGGTTTTGATCAAGCATTACCCATATGAGCTCACGATCAGATAAAGCATACAAGCACAAGAATATGAAAAATAAAGAGAATGACAGAAAGATAATAGGAGAAAAAAAGTGAGATAAAGATGAACACTTCGAAGACAAAGAATAAAAAAAAGATTCAATATCAAGGAGAATCTGACTAACAGATGATAGAATCAACAACAGCTTACTGAGAGATATTCTTACATAACATAGTATTCTTAAAGGTGGCACCGAAAGCCAGCTTATTTGTTATTCCTGTAAGAAGATTAGAAGAAGAAGAAGAAGAAGAAGAAGAAGAAGAAGAAGAAGAAGAAGAAGAAGAAGAAGAAGAAGAAGAAGAAGAAGAAGAGAAAGATGAAGAAGGATAAGGTGAAGAAGATGAAAAAGTAGTGGAAGCTGTAGGTTGTTGTTTAAGGTTATTCTAGTAGATACCTTACTATAAAAAATGATAGATATTCTCAGATAATTCAACAGTTGCTATGAAGCAACACACACCGATTAGCAATTGCATCAGTGTGTTGCTTCATAAGCAACTATGTGAACTAAACGTGACTAATCCCGTCTTGTCTTGTCTTGACTAACCGGTGTACGCCTAGTTGTCAGTCAAGACAAGACAAGACGAGATTAGTCACGTTTAGTCACAGTATCACATAGTTGCTTATCAAGCAACACACCGATTAGTCATTGCATCAGTGTGTGCTGTTTCATAAGCAACTATGTGAATTACTGTGACTAAACGTGACTAATCTCGTCTTGTCTTGTCTTGACTAACCGGTGTACGCCTAGCCTAATAATTAAGTAGCATACAGTATAAATTCGTTTATAGAATTATTATTTTTGTGAAAAGCGTAATCCATATACTGTAACACTAAAGAGATAATAAAAGCAATGATTAGTACAATATTATGACTCAATAATATAAACGTTTTGTGCAGCTTTAAGCTGATAAAGCATTATCTTTGAAAGAGAGATGAACATAATAAAGTAATACTATCTCAACAATTTCACTTTAATTTTATCAATTTTTTCAAGACTAGCGAATTCTTGGCGTGAGTGAGATAGATAAGAAGAAGAAGAAGAAGAAGAGGAAGGAGAAGAAGAAGAAGAAGAAGAAGAAGAAGAAGAAGAAGAAGAAGAAGAAGAAGAAGAAGAAGAAGAAGAAGAAGAAGAAGAAGAAGATAAGAGCTGAGAAATAGATGATTGGTGAGCAATATTGATTATGATAGACATGTGCCGTTACGTTCATGGCTAAATCATTTCCATTGCGTCATAAGAGATAGATACGAGGCAAATTCTGAATGTAACTACAATAAACGATTCAATCTATATACTTTCGAACATTTCAGCCTGGTTTGTCAATCATTCAGTAGGAATTCTCTAGTTACTTGTAATTGGTGGATAAAGTACTGGTCTAGTGGACTTACTTCTTGGACTATCATATCTATCTATCTATCTATCATAACTATCTTCTTGAATTTTACATATTAGCATTGGCCTGCATACTAGCAAGAGACAATTTTTTTCATACAGCAACCTATAATAAAAAATGGAAACTAGGAATTTATGATTGATCTATCAGTTCCAACAAAGGTCTTACCCCAAAAAATCTAAGAATGAGTTAGATATTGCACTGTCTCTGTCATTTTAATTATTAATATGTGCATCTATGTAGTAACACAAAAATTGAAAATTTTTTGCTATTCCAATATGGAGTTCATCTTACTGTAGCAAGGAAACAAAGCGGACTCCTAGATGGGGGAACTCATCATTCTCTATCATAATTATTAATCATAACTGTAATCTTCACTTCTTCTTCTTCTTCTTCTTCTTCTTCTTCTTCTTCTTCTTCTTCTTCTTCTTCTTCTTCTTCTTCTTCTTCTTCTTCTTCTTCTTCTTCTTCTTCTTCTTCTTCTTCTTCTTCTTGTTGTTCTTTGCTACATTGTAGTTCTTTTCTTTCACTTTCAATCTTTTCTCAGTCTCTTTTTACTTTACTTGTATTTTATACTTTTTTCGTTTTCTTGTTCTTAAGCACATTTTTATATATTCTTTTTTCTAACCATTCTCTATCATAATATTGATCTTAACTGTAATCTTCACTTCTTTCTCTTGTTCTTCGCCACTTTTTTGTTATTTTATTCCAATTTCAATCTTCTCTCTTTTCATTTTTCTCCACTAATTTTTCTTCTCCTACTCTTTCTTGTTTTTTGGCACATTTTGGTAATTTTTTTTTAACTATTCTCCATCATAATACTATTTATCTTAACTGTAATCTCCACTTCGTTTCTTGTTATTTGCCACTTTTTTGTTCTTTTCTTTCGCTTTCAATCCTCTTTCATCTCTTTTTACTTTACTTGTGTTTTTTCATTCTCTTTCCCGTGTTCTATGCCACAGCCTTGTTTTTTATCTCGCTTTCCACGATTTTTCCTCTCTTTTTTCTATTTGAATTTAATACCTTGTGACTTATGAGGAGCTAGTATTTTTTCTCTTTTTATTTTCTCTTTCTCTTGTTATTTAACAGTTTCTTGTTCTTTTCTCTCAATATCTTTCCGGTCACTCGGTGAGAGCGGTTGCTAAGTAATCATATGGTTAAGTAACAAACATTCAAGACTGCTCTCGGATGGGTGACCGATACAAAAAAAAAATTAGGCGAGGTGGAACCTACCCGTAAGGGTCTCCCCACCGATAAAAAGCCATACGATAAAAAAATCTTTCCTTTCATTTTTGGTTTTATTGTTATTTTTTATCTTGTGATAGATCAGTGACAGATTTAATGTTCTGTTTTCTTCTTTTTCTTCTTCTTTGGCAAATATTTCGATTTTTTTCTTGATTTTTAATGTTTTTTACCTTTATTTGTATTTAATATCTTGTGGCATATGAGTGACAAATTTAATGACCTGAGACTTGTTGGACTTTTAAGGAAATCTCGAGGCAGTGGTGAGACACCTGTTATACAGAGAATAAAGAACAAAAAAGAATAACACAGTCAAGGTCATAAGTGGAAGAAAGAGTAGAAGACAAAATAACAGATATTAAGAAGAAAGAGGAAGATGGGGAGGATGAGGAGGAGGAGTAGGAGAAGGAGGAAGAGGAGGAGAGAAGGAGGAGGAGGAGGAGGAGGAGAAAGAGGAAGAGGAGGAGGAGAGGATGAGGAGGAGGAGGAGGAGGAGGAGGAGGAAGAGGTGGAGGAGAAGGGAGGTAGGAGAAGAAGGAGTGATGGGAGGAGAGAGGAGGAGGAGAAAAGGAGGAGAAGGAGAGTAGGGAGAAAGGTTAAGGAGGAGGAGGAGGGAGGAGGGAGGAGGAGAAGAAAGTGGTGGAGAAGAAGGAGTGGTGGAGGAGAAGGAGGAGGAGGAGAAAAGAGTGGAAGGAGAGTCTGTGGAGAAGAAAATTAAGGAGGAAAGGAGGAGGAAGAGGAACAAGAAGATGATGAGGAAGAGAAAGATTAGAATTGAGATAAGAGGGAGAAGAAGGAGAAAGAGGTAAGAGGAGAAGAAGGAGAAGAAGAAGTAGGAGAAGGATGTGAAGGAGGAAGAGGAGTGGGGTGAAAAAGAGTGGTGAAGAGGAAGAAATAGGAGAGGAAGTAGAAGAAGAAGTAGAAGGAGGAGAAGAAGAATGAGGAAAAAGAAGATGAGTAGAGGAGAAGGAGATGAGGAGAAGAAGGATGAAATGAAGAGAGAAGAACGAGGAGAAATAAGAGGAGAAATAGGAAGAGGTAATGGAAGAGTTGAAGAAGAAGAAGAAGAAGAAGAAGAAGAAGAAGAAGAAGAAGAAGAAGAAGAAGAAAGGAGAAGGAGAAGAAGAACAAGAAGAAGACGAAGAGGAAGTAGGATAAAAAGATGAATACGAAGATGAATGACAGAATGGTTGAGGATTGAATATTATGTTGAATAAAAATCAGGAGATATTTAAAGAAATCAATTGCAAAAAAGGTTTGGATGAATTTGTTGTAATGAGGAGGAGAGTATGAAGAAGCAGAAAAAGAAGAAGAAGAAGAAGAAGAAGAAGAAGAAGAAGAAGGAAGAAGAAGAGGAGAAGAAGAAGAAGAAGAAGAAGAAGAAGAAGAAGAAGAAGAAGAAGAAGAAGAAGAAGAAGAAGAAGAAGAAGAAGAAGGAGTAGAAGAAGAAAAAGCAGATTTATAAGAATGAGAAGCAGGAGAAGAAGATGAAGATGAATTTGTAGTGGAAAAAACTTTGAGATCAAGAAATAATAAAGCACCAAACATTTCAGGAAAGACCCTGAAAAAATCAATCGAATGATGACTAACAAACATCTGGATTTTTTTACGGCGGGACTACAAGTTTCACTTTATTTTATTTTATTATAATTTTAAAAGCTTCCATATTAGAACAATCAATCACTCCTGGTTTACTGACCAGTTCAAGGTTTTCTTTCATAATCGTTCTTCTCTTCCTTCTCCTTCTTCTCCTAATACTTCTTCTTCTTTTCTCTCTTCTACTACTCCACATCTTACTCTTCTACTTCTTCTTCTTCTCCTTATTCATTTATTTCTCCTTCCTATTCTTCTTCTCCTTTTTCTTCTTCTTATTCTTCTCATTAATCTTCTTCTCATTTTTCTTATTTTTCTCCTTCTTCTACCTCTTCTTCGTCTTCTTCGTCTTTCTCTTCTCATTCTTCTCATTATTCTTCTTCTCCTTCTTCTTTTCTTTTCTTCTGCTTCTTCTCTTCTTCCTCTTCTCCTTCTTCTTCTTCTTTCTTCTCCTTCTTCTTCTTCTTCATCTCCTTTCTCCTCTTCCTCTCTTCTTCTTGTTCTATCCAACCTTCTTCTTCTTCTTATCCTACTCTTCCTCCTCCACCTCTTCTGTCTTTTCTCCTCTTCCTTCAAATCCTGCTTCTTCTATCTCATTTCATGTTTTTTTTCTCATTTCTCCTCCTTCTCCTACTCCTCCACCTTCTCCTCCTCCTCCTCCTCCCTTCTTTCTTCTCCTCACTTCTTCCACTTCTTCTGTCTTTTTTCTTCTTTCATCAAGTCCTGCTTCTCCTATTTCTTCTTCTTGTTTTTTTCTGCTCTCCGTCCTCCTCCTCCTCCTTCTCTTCTCTATCCTCCTCCTCCAGCTCCTCCTCCTCCTCTTCTTCTCCTCATCTTCTCTTCCTCCTCCTTTCTCCTCCTTCCTCCTGCTCTCCTATCTCTTCTCTTGTTTTTCTGCCTCCTCCTCTCCTCCTCCTCTCCTCCTCCTCCTCCTCCTCCTCCTTCTCCTCCTTCCTCCTTCTTCCTTTTCCTCCTCCTCCTCTCCTCCTCCTCCTCCCTCCCTCTCCTCCTTTTCCAATTTGTTTACAGATCCAGACCGATCTCTTCACATTTATAAATTCAAAAATAGACAGACTGCCAAAATCACCCCCGACTCTCACTAGTCTATGTTTAGATTTCTACTTCAAGAAGATCTTCTTCTTTAGATTCGAAAACGAAATTGGTTGTCAGATAAATCTTGACTTGAAATAGATGTGTGAAGGGGAAGAAGAATAATAAGAAAAAAAGATAGAAACAAGAATATTATAAATAAATATTATTTATTCATTATCAATTTTTGAACTCAATAATGGGATGAACCTTGATGTCACAGAGTACTGCCTCAGAAATATCTTAGGCTAGGCGTACACCGGTTAGTCAAGACAAGACAAGACGAGATTAGTCACGTTTAGTCACAGTAATTCACATACTTGCTTATTAATGACACCGATGCAATGACTAATCGGTGTGTGTTGCTTCATAAGCAACTATGTGAAGTACTGTGACTAAACGTGACTAATCTCGTCTTGTCTTGTCTTGACTAACCAGTGTACGCCTAGCCTTAGTTTCTGCGTCTCATACAGCTCAGGCGTAGAGAAAAACTGTAGGTACTGAATATCCCTGCACTGTGAGGCTAGGCTTACACCGGTTAGTCAAGACAAGACAAGACGAGATTAGTCACGTTTAGTCACAGTACTTCACATAGTTGCTTATGAAGCAACACACACCGATTAGTCATTGCATCGGTGTGTGCTGCTTCATAAGCAGCTATGTGAATTACTGTGACTAAACTCGTCTTGTCTTGTCTTGACTAACCGGTGTACGCCTAGCCTAAGATACACTTCATTCCACTCATTACAAAAACAATTACTTAACAACGCAGTGATTAGATATTTCACAGAAATTAATATCCTAAACCTCAACGGGATTTTTGAGACTCCGTAGCGAAGCACGTCTCTAGTCTCAAATAAGTATGCAATTTGGTATAAGCAGTAGTTATCATGGCTATAACTATTATGACTATACTATTAAAAATTATATTCGATTCTATCTGATAACCTTTGTATTTTAGATTGATTTTGATTGAATTTATTTCCTGTGTCTTGAGAGACCCATTGCACATTACAAAATACAGCAAAATAAAATTACATCACTTGAAAATAGAATAGTAATAATGAGAAATATTATTATATTACGTACTTAAAATTTAGAGGGTATTGGTTAACAAAATTATTATTTCCAGAGAAAAACGTAAACATGATATTCTTGTTTCAATAACCATAGCCTATAAAACAATTCATTTCGAAATACAGTGATTATTTCACCATCTTCTGACAAATTTTAATGAACAATATAAAAATAACAGTATTATCAGTATAACAACATAACAATATTAATGAGAAAGCTTTAAAAATATTTCCCAATTTTCAAGTAGATTTAAACTGCACCAGTCTTCAAAAGCTGGTTTGAGATTCAAGATGTTCGAATACTGTTATAGCAGGATCCAATTAACTTGACAGAAATCAGCTGTTCCAGTAATAATTGAACAGTGATTTCGACACAATAATCAAAAGGCTTGAAAGTCTTAAAGACCTTTAAATTCTTTAAAAGACCTTTTTAAAGAAGACCTTTCAAAGAATAACTTTTTAAAAGACCTTTTCAATAATTTGCGAGATTCAGCATTTGTAGGTTAAGTATTGTGATCATATGCTCGTCGATCATATGTTTTATGACAAGTTAAATGGATCCTGCTATACAAAGTGTGTTTCTATTGGCTAACAGAAATGGTGAGTCAGATGGAATACTGAGCTGTGATTGGTCGGTGGGAGGGGGATAGAAACGCCTACTTTCAACACTGGGTGGAGCTAATAGTGGTTGAAGTTAGTTCAAGAATTCACCACTAGATAGTGGCACCAACAGGGTTCCAAACTTGAAATGGCTGCCGGTCAGCTGATAATGGGATACTGTGCTGTGATTGGTCGGCAGGTGGGAGATAGTCACGCCTACTTTTAACACTGGGTGGAGCTAATAATGGAGGCTGTATTTAGTTCTAGAGTGGACCGCTAGACTGCTCCAGTAGTTGGCTACCTATTTGCGATTTAAATATTTCTAAAATTTTTCTGTTGAAGAAGAAGCAGAAGACGAAGAAGAAGAAGAAGAAGAAGAAGAAGAAGAAGAAGAAGAAGAAGAAGAAGAAGAGGAAGAAGAAGAAGAAGAAGAAGAAGAAGAAGAAGAAGAAGAAGAAGAAGAAGAGAAGAAGAAGAAGAAGAAGAAGAAGAAGAAGAAGGAGGAAGAAGAAGAAGAAGAAGAAGAAGAAGAAGAAGAAGAAGAAGAAGAAGAAGAAGAAGAAGAAGGAAGAAGAAGAAGAAGAAGAAGAAGAGAAGAAGAAGAAGAAGAAGAAGAGAAGAAGAAGAAGAAGAAGAAGAAG
>CM029543.1:13816348-13998848 GCA_017141395.1 Laodelphax striatellus
AGAGACTATACAGAGTTGGTGAAAATTATGGAAACGGCTTAATATTTCTTATAAGAAGGTAATTTGACGGTAGGTGATATTGGGATCGTACTTAAATTCAAATAAAATTCAAGATAAAATATGAATAAAATTGTAAAACGTAATGTGAGAGTATGCAGTGCTTTAGAGAAAAATAAATAAAAGTAGAAGAACAAGGACAAGAAGGAAATGAAGAATTAGAAGAGGAAGAAGGAAGGAGGAGGAGAAAAGAAGAATAAGAAGAAGAAGAAGAAGAAGGAGAAGAAGGAGTAGAATGAGGATGAGGATAAGGAGGAGAAGATGAATAAGATGAAAGAAAAGAAGAACAAGAAGGAAGAGGCTAAAGAGAAGTAGTTGAGATTGAATTGTTAATATCAATATTATTGTTGTATGAGACAAAAGATGAAGAAAAAGAGGTGAAAAAAGAAAAGTTGAAGGCGAAAGAGTGGAGGAGAATGTGCAAGGAAAAGAGGCGAGAGAGGAGAAGAAGAGGGAGAACAGAGAATAGGAGAAAATGAAGAGGAGAAAGAAGAAAGAGAAATAGAATGGAAGGGTGGAGGAGAAAGAAGGAGAAGTAGAAGAAGATGAAGGAGAATAAGAATGAGAAAGAGAAGAAAACAAGAAGAAGAAGAAGAAGAAGAAGAAGGAAGAAGAAGAGGAGAAGAAGAAAGAAGAAGAAGAAGAAGAAGAAGAAGAAGAATATCACAAGACCTATTGCATTTCAAAACACAACAAAAATAACAGTTGAATCTTGACAATAAGAAGTTGAAAGAGAATGTGAAGATGAAGAGGAAGAAGCAGAAGTCAACAAGACATAAAATAAATTACGAAAGAAGTATTACATCTCATTCCAACTATCTTATTAATAGGTTTAGACAAACTAGAACCAACATTGTTTGTAGAGGCTATCAAGTGAGGCGTTAAAATTTTAAGGGGACGATCCACTAATCTATTCATAGAGATGTGTCTAGTCGAGAAAGGAAAGAGAGGAGGATAAAGAAGAAGAGGGAAACCGAGGTGATGGAGGAGGGGGAGGGAGTGCTGAGAAAGAGAAAAAGCAGAAGAGAGAGAGAATGATAAGAAGATTAAGATGAGGGGGGAGAAGGAGAGGAAGAAGAGAAAGAAGAAGGAGGATTGGGAAAAAGAAGAAGAATAAAGAGAATAAGATGGAGGGGAAAAAGAAGAAGAAGGAGGAGGGAAAGGCGCAGAGAAAAAATAAGAAAGACGATAAAATGAAAAGAAGAAAAGGAAGAAGGAAGGGAATAAGAATGAGTAGAATTAGAAGAATAAGAAAATTGAGAAGAAGGAGAAGAAATAGTGGGATAGAAGAAAGAAAGGTGAAATAGGAGAAGGAAAAATGAAGGAGAAGAAAGAAGAAAAAAATGAATGGAATTAGAAGAAGAAGAAGAGGAAGAAGGTGTGGAAAGTACGTGAAGAGAAATAAAGGAGAGAAAGAATAAAATTAAGAAGAGGAAGGAGAAGAAGAAGAAGGTAAAGAATAAGAAGAAGAATAAGAAAATAAAGGAGAAAAAATAGAAGAAGAAAAGAGAAGAAGAGTAGAAGAAGAAGAAGAAAGAAAAGATGAAGAAGTAAGAGAAGAAGAAAATGAAGAATAAGAACCAGTATAAGAAGGGTTGAAAGCAAGAAGAAGAAGAAGAAAAAGAAGATGGAGAAAAAGGAAAAAGAAGAGAAAAAGAAGAAGGAAAGAAGAAGAAGAAGAAGATAATGAGAACAAAAATAAGGAGATGCAGATAAAGAAGAAAACATGAAGGAGGAGAAGAAGAAGAAGAAGAAGAAGAAGATGAGAAGAAAGAAGTGGGAAATGAAGTAGGATATGAAGGAAAAGAAATATTTAGAAGATTATTTGGCAGAATTCTAAAGGTGACGATAACATTCGTCACAGGTTTCAAATTTTTTGACAGTCAATTTGGATCTAATCCAAAAATTTTGTTCCACCTACAATATTATCGCCTGATTGAAATATTTTCAAAAATAGAATATCAAGGTTTAAAGTCAGAAGCTGCAGTAGAAGTTGGATTTGAAACAATTGAAAAATAAATAAAAGTAGAAGAACAAGGAAATAAAGAATGAGAGGAAGAAGAAGAAGAAGAAGGAGGAGGAGAAGAAGAAGAAGAAGAAGAAGAAGGAGAAGAAGAAGAAGAAGAAGAAGAAGGAAGGAGGAGGAGAAGAAGAAGAAGATAAAAGAAAAGAAGAAAAAGGAGGAAGAGGCTGAAGAGAAGTAGTAGAGATTGAATTGTAGATATCAATATTATTGTTGTATGAGACAAAAGAAGAAGAAGACGTGAAAGAAGAGACGTTAAAGGCGGTATGGAGTGGGGGAAGATGTGCAATGAAAAGAGGTGAGGTGAGAGAAGAAGAGGCAGAACAAAGAATAGGAGAAAATGAAGAGGAAAAAGGAGAAAGAGAAATAGGATGGAAGTGTGGAGGAGAAAGAAGGAGAAGTAGACGAAGAAGGATAACAAGAAGATGGAGAGGTGGTGAAAGAAGAGAAGAAGAAGAAGAAGATGGAGGAGAATAAGAATGAGCTGGCTCCCGGTCAGCTGATGATGGGATACTGTGCTGTGATTGGTCGGTGGGAGGGGATGGACACGCCTACTTTTAACACTGGGTGGAGCTAATAATGGAGGCTGTATTTAGTTCAAGAGTGGACCGCTAGACTGCTCCAGTAGTTGGCTACCTATTTGCGATTTAAGTCTTTCTAAAGTTTTTCTGCTGAAGAAGAAGAAAAGAAGAAGAAGAAGAAGAAGAAGAAGAAGAAGAAGAAGAAGAAGAAGAAGAAGAAGAAGAAGAAGAAAAAGAAGAAGAAGAAGGAGGAGGGGACGAAGAAGAAGAAGAAGAAGAAGAAGAAGAAGACGAAGGATAAGAAGGATAAGAAGAACAAGAACTAGATCAAAGGGAAGTAGAAGATAAAGCACTATAATGAGATAGATAAGAAGAAGAAGGAAGAAAGTTGCAAAGCAATCTAAGAACATTCTCGAGTCTATTATAAGTTAGCAACTCACTTTCAAAGTCGTTTTCAAAGACTTCAGAATCAACCTTTTATGTGGTAATTCCATGATAAATCTATTACTTTCAAAGGAGGTGACATGCCTGTATTCAAGAAACAAGAGGCGGGGCAGAAGAGAAGAATTTGGAACTGTATGTTATAGAAGAAAAAAAGCAGAGAATTAAGTAAACATTTATTTACAAGACGTTTAGAGAAGAGGAAAAGGAGAAGTATGACGAGGATGAAGAGGGGATGAAGGAGAATGAGGGGTGGGGGAGAAAGAGGAGGAGAAGGGTAAGTGGAAGAGAAAGAGGGGAAGGAGGAGGAGGAGAATAAAGAAATAGATCGAAGAAGATGGAGAATGAGAAAAACAGAAGAAGAGTGGATAAAAGAAGTAAAAAGAGTAGAAGAAGGAGGGAGAGAAGAAAACGAAGATCAAAGAGAATGTGAGGGAGAAGAATAAGAGAAAGAAGAAGATGATGAAAAAAAAGGTGTAAAATTTGAAGAAAATGACGTAATCCGATAAGTGGCGTGAGGTGCAAGACATAAATGAGACGATAAAAGAGAATAAAGTTAATCTCTTTGAAAAGCAGTGTTGGGATCTGTTCTGAACAGGAGCGCTCAAAACGCTGTTAATAATATTTCAAAGATGAAGTCGAATTTCTTCATAAAGTAAGTGAAAGAAATTGTGCTTTCTAAGTGCTTTCTTAGAATATTGTCTTCAAAGATGAAACCAGTGAGAAGATAAAGGAGGGGACATCATGAAGAGAGATGGAAAGAGGAATATTCCTCAAAGAAGAATGAAACAATAAAGATCAAGTGGATGGAGGAGGATAAGAAGAAGAAGAAGAACATGGAGAAAGAGATGAATACCTTGAAAGGAAGAAGACCAGAGAAATGAGGAATAAAAAGTTGGTTGAAAGGCGAGAAGAAGCGAAAGAGAAGGGATAAGGAGAAGAAGAAGAAGACGATGGAGGAGAGGAAGAAGGAAAAGAAGATGAAGAAGAAGAAGAAGCAGGAAAAGAAGAAGAAGGGGATGATGATGATAATGATGAAGGAAAGAAGAAGAGAAGAAGAAGAAGAAAGAAGAAGGAGAAGAAGAAGAAGAAGAAGATGAGAAGGAGGATGATGATGATGATGATGATGATGATGATGATGATGGTGATGATGAAGAAAAGAAGAAGGAGAAGAAGATCATGAAGAAGGAGAAGGATAAGAGGGAGGACAAAGTGGAAAGCTAATTTGCAGAGATTGACAGCTTTTGAAATTTAATCGCTCACCCTCTTCAAAGCTACTGAAAGGATTTTATATTAGGCAATTTGTATGAGGTTCGGCTATATCAGAGAGGAAGCAGAAGAAGAAGTAGATGATGAAGGAGAACATTAAATGGAGGAAAAGAAGAAGAGGGAAATTTTGAAGAATACCTTAAAAGATTCTAATTAATGATGTGAGATTAGGTGAAAGACTGATAAAGAAAATGCAGTAAAATTGTGTCGAGGATGATTATAAGTGAAGGAGGAGAAGGCGGGAATGGAGAAGAAGGTGTAGGTAGAGTAGGAGGGAAAGGAGAAGGAGGAAGAGGAGGAGGAAGAAGGATTAAAAGAAGAAGAAAGAAAGGAGAAGGAAGAGAATGTGGAGAAGGGGGTGGAGGAGGATAAGGAGGAGATGGAGGAGAAGGAGGAGAAGGAGGAACATAAGGAGGAGGAAAATCAGAAAAATCAGAAGGAAGAGAAGGAGTGGAAGACGGAGAAGGAGGAGACGGAGGAGAAGGAGTAGAAGACGGAGAAAGAGGAGACGAAGGAGATGGTGGAGAAGGAGGAAATGAAGAAGTTGGAGGTACAGACCGGAGGAAAGGAGATGGATAAAAAGGAAGAGAAGAAGAAGGAGAAGGAGAGAAGAGGAAGAAGGGGTGAGAGGAGGAGAAGGAGGAGATCATATCAGATTTATACACTTTCTACATTCATACAAATAACAATATATCGGCAAGTTGCAGAGACGAGCTGGAAGTTCAACCAGGCTTTAAATCGAGGACAGCAATATAGTGGGCTTGACAACAAACTGAACTAATTTGAAAATAAAATTTTAAGTTAAATAGTGTTACCAGAACAATCTTTTCTAAATATAGCAGGATCCATTTAATCCTGTCATAAATCATATGATCGACGATAGCATATGACAAATGCTGAAGAGATTATTGAAAAGGTCTTTAGAAAGTTATTCTTGAAAGGAAAGGTCTTTGAGACTTTCAATTTGCTATTAGTCGAAATCACTGTTTAATTATTACTGATCAGCTGATTTAGACAATAATTATAAAGAACATTATAGTGTAGTAACTCAAAAGTGCAAAAAGGAGAAGGAAGAGAAAACTAGATGTAAAAATAACTCGGTAAGTAAACATTGACTGGTTATAGATACTTTTTTACAGCTGTTTACCCGAACGCCATAACTTCAAAGTCAATTTCCCACAAAACAGCTTTTTTGAGTTACTACAGTAATGATCTCACGGTGCGACATGTTAAAATATTCATCTGATGTCTCTGTAACCAGTCGTAGTAATAGATATAGCAGGATCCTTTTAACTTGTCAGAAAACATATGATCGACGAGCATTATCACAATACTTAACCTACAAATGCTGAATCTCGCAGATTATTGAAAATCAAAAAGAAGAAAGGTCTTTAAAGGTCTTTAAAGACTTTAAAGGTCTTTGAGACTTTTAAAGAAGGTCGAAATCAATGTTCAATAATTAAAACAGCTGATTTTGACAAGTTAAAAGGATTCAATAAATTCAACTGCTCAGTCAGCACCGGTTAATTCAACACAGTTTTTGAATGAGAAAAAAGGTTTCAACAATATTTGAAATATTTGCACGTCCAGGTGAAATTAAAAAAATATATATATGCCATCAGTATTTTCCACTACCAGATACCTTCTGCCTCATTGATAAAAACTCGGAGTGCAATTCATGAATTTTGTCCAAAGAATATAATTTTGTAATAACATCTAATAAAAATTATGAACAAATTATGTAGTTATAAAAATTATGTAGTTTTGCCAATAAGATCAATGCAATACAAGGCTTTCCAACACTATTTTGTCTCAATTCTTAATTCCAAGTTAGTTCAGTTTGTCTTCGATCGCACTATGTTGCTGTCCTCGATTTATAGCCTAGTTGAATTACCAGCTCGTCTCTGCAACTGGCCGTTTATGACTGCTTTGATTCCAGATAGTTATAAGTAGCCTTGAATTGAAAGAGGGACGTAGTTGAACCTTCAAGAAGAAACAAATATTGGATATTTGTAAAAATGATTTTTCAGAATAAAATTATTAGGTTGATAGAAAAGTGACAATTTGTGATAGGATCTGTAATCATGGAGGAGAATATTGGAAATATGAAAAAAGGCATGAAATGTTTGAAAACAATGAAATCTACTCTCTTCACTGGTTTTTCCCCTAGAAATACATCAAAATGTCGTTATTCCAAAGAATGTCACAAACCTATATTTTCTAGAATGTCCATAAATTCCGTGACATGCAGAGACAAAGAAACGGTCGTAACTTATTCATTGCTTTTGTCATAAGATTCAGACATTAAATGACAGGAAGACAATTGAAGAAAAAGAGGGTGGAGGGAAAGGAGGAGGAGGAGGGAGAAGAAGAGTAAGAGGAGAAGGAGAAGGATGAGGAGGATGAGGAGGGGTGGGAAAGAGGAAAGGATGAGGAGGAGAAATATAAAGAGGAGAAAAAGGAGGAGAAGGAGGATGAGCAGGAGAAGAAGCAGAAGGAGGAGGAAGATAAGGAGGAGAAGGAGGAGAAAGAGGAGAAGGGGGAGGATGAGGTGAAAGAGGAGATGGAGGAGGTAGAGGAGAAGGAGGAGAAGGGAGGAGGAGGAGGAAGAGGAGAAAAGGAGGAGGAGGAGAGAGAGAAGGAGGAGGAGAAGGAGAAGGAGGTAGAGGAGGTACAGATAAAGTAGGTAGAGAAGGATTAAGAATTGGAATAGAGGAAGAGGAGGAGGTGGTGGTGAAGGAGAGGGAGAAGGAAGAGGAGGAGGAGAGAGATGAGGAGGTAGAGGAGGTGGAGATGAAGAGCTGGAGGAGGAGGAAGAGTTGGAAAGGAGGAGGATGAGGAAGATAAGGAGGAGAAGATGAGGGAAAGGAAGAAGAAGAAGAAGAAAAAGATGGAGGAGGAGACGATGAAGAAGAAGAAAAGGAGGAGACGACGAAGAAGAAGATAGAGGAGGAGACGAAGAAGAAGAAGAAGATAAGGGAAGAAAAAGAAAAAGAGAGGGAAGAAGAAGAAGACGAAGGAAAAGACGATGAAGGAGAAGAAGACGAAGAAGAAGGTGTCCAACAAGAAGCTAAGGAAGGAAATGGAGAAGAATGAGGAGAAAAAGGAAGAGAAGTAAATAGAAAAGAAGAAGAATGTGGGAACGAGAAGGAAGAAAGAGAAAAAGGAGAGAGCAATGAGTAGTTAGTTAGGGAACAAGTCAAAGGGGAATACGTGTTGCTCAGAAAATTGCTTATTTCTAAGGTAAGAGTACGTTTGCTTTGGCTGTGAAAACAAAGTAAGTTAGAATTGCTGCTGTAGGGATTAAGGGTGTAGAAGGAGAAGTCGGAAATGAAGGAGAAGAAGAAGAAAAAGAAAAAGGAGAGAAAGAAGAAGAAGTGGGAGAACAAGAAGAAGAAAGGAAAGAAATAAGCGTACGTGATACACAGTAGCTGCAAGAAAGTAAGCTTCTAATGAAAAGTAGGTGGAAGAGAAGGAAATTTGAAGTAAAAAGAAGAAGAAAAAGTGAACGAAGAAGAAGAAGAAGAAGAAGAAGAAGAAGAAGAAGAAGAAGAAGAAGAAGAAGAAGAAGAAGAAGAAGAAGAAGAAGAAGAAGAAGAAGAAGAAGAAGAAGAAGAAGAAGAAGGAGAAGGTAGAAGAAGATTGAGGTGAAGGTGAAGATGATAGAAATGAAGGAGAAGGAGAGGAAGAACAGGAAGGAGGAGAAGAAGAAGAAGAAGTGTAGAGGAAGAACAAAAAAACCGAAATGAGAAGAAATAATTAACTTTTCTTAAGTCGCATCCCGATCATATTATCATGTTGGAATGTATTTCTAACCTCACCCTTAATCAGAAGTTTCTCAAGCTATTTTCGTCACACTGTCATAATCAAGTTAGAGCTTTGATAAAACTCAAAAAGTAGACAAACTCTTCATAATTGAGTTGAAAATAAGTTGGTTAAGCCACAGGTAGCTGATTCAATTTGAAAGTGAAATCTAAAAGTTTTCTGGAGGTCAGATCTTCCATAAGTATATAATCAAGAACTTGGGAATTTAGGAGTTTAAAATTGCTCAATTTGTTAGATTATTCTTTTTTTGTTAAAGGAATTATAATAATATAATCTAAGGAGAAGAAGAAGAAGAGGAATAAAAAGAAGGAGAAGACGAAGAAGGAGGGGGAGAAAAAGAAGAAGAAAAGGATAAGAAGAAAGGAGAAGAAGAAGGAGAAGAAGAAGAAAAGAAGGAGGAGAAGAAGAAGAAGAAGGATAAGGTGGAGAAGAAGAAGGATAAGAAGACGAAGAAGAAGAAGAAGAAGAAGAAGCGGCACTACAAAGTTCCATCCGTCAAAAATGATAGAATGGAGTGTCGGTATCATCAAATCAAATTAAAGAAGCAACAAGAATAAATTGAGGATGTGTCCAGTATATTAGAGCATCCCTCTCGATGTGACACATTTCTTAATCAAATTGTCAAATATATTCATGAGATAACCAGAACTCAGACTCGGTTTCATCATCCGGTAAAGGAATCATTCAATAAACACTTTATTACAATAGTCAAATTAATTTGTATTTCATGACGAATAAGCAATGTAATGAACGATCAATGCATAGAAATGATGATTTAGGCTTCTCATGATTAAAATTATAGTAGTTTAAGCAATGGTTGTATTATGAGAGCCTTTAATTAATGAAGAGTGAGTTACCGAGATTAAAATACGAGCAGTAACGCCGCTATTTATTTTAAGGTATCTCAATATCGTTTAAACTACTACCATCGTCTACACCATTTTATCTACGACCATCAAAAAACAATAATATCTACACTAATAATCTAAACTAACCATGATTGAAACGACCATTGTTCTATTTCAATGTTTACCGTACCTATTAGGCTAGGCGTACACCGGTTAGTCAAGACAAGATGAGATTAGTCACGTTTAATCACAGTAATTCACAGAGTTGATTATGAAGCAGCACACACTGATGCAATGATTAATCTTTGTGTGTTGCTTCATAAGCAACTAAGAGAAGTACTGTGACTAAACGTGACTAATCTCGTCTTGTCTTGTCTTGACTAACCGGTGTACGCCTAGCCTTATAGATTAGGACAGTGTTAGCCAAACGCAAACACACGCATGAGCTACACAGTGCATTTATCAGCTGCGATTGTGTTTTGTTCCGTTCCAGTGTTTTAAAACTGAAAGAGATTGAACTAGGACCGTTTCATAACATAGCATCCATTTCATAAAGTCGACATACAATACAAGTTTCAAATTTCATTTCGTGAAAGCAACTGTTTAGATTTCAATAACGAAACTGTAATGATTGTATATGGTGATGGCTGTACTTTAAAAAATTGTTCAATTTCATACTTTTTCCTTTAGAATTTCCATTCCTGTGCCTTTGTACTCCCGAGCAGAGCTCGGTCCCCCGATATTGTTTATAAATAATTATGATGATGGAATGTGTGCACATGTCAAAAAAACAATTCACAATATTTCATTCAATCCTCGTGGGTTTCAATAATTATTCATCACTAATGTTAAGAGTGAGACTAATCCTGCTTCAAAGTTTATTCGACCTACCTCTGGGGCTGGAATTGGTGATGTTTTTGAGGTTTCAAAGCATGAAGTTTCAAACGTGTGAATTCTCAATAACTTATAAAATCAGGTGATTGGTTTGAGTTCGCGGGGTCAGCTAGTTTAGTATAAATCTACTAACCTTGCTTCTTACCTACAATAATTTGCCTTTGCCAGTGATAGATTTTATCATTATTATGCTTTTAAAGAAACAATATCAAGAGTAGAAAAACCAAATTTTAAGTTAGAGAACTTATTTTTGATGCTGTTTCTATTAAAATAAGTTTGACAAAATGCGTGAATGGGTTCATGTTTGCCTGTATTTCCATATCATAATTTCGAAATTTGGCAAAAGTATGGCGGCGGCGAGAATAAAAAATGTTCCAACACACTGTTATGGACGTTTTCACACCAATGACCACACTGTGATAATACAGTCGCTGTGATATTCATGAGCTACTGGACAATAATTTTAGAGAGCCCACAAAATTATGCATGCATGAAGCAGAAATTATCATTGCCTAATTTTCATGCGGGATTTAAAAAATTTGGTGGAATTGAAAATTAGGATAGCTTTCCATGATGGTTGATGAGTTAGGGAGGAGGAGGGGGAGGAGGAGAAGGAGGAGGAGGAGGAGGAGAATGATGAGCAGTTGAAAGAGGAGAAGGATAATGAGGGAGAGGACTGGTAGGAGGAACGGAGGAGAAGGAGGAAAAGGAGGAGAAGGAGGGGAGAGTGAATGAGGAGGAGAAGGAGGAAGAGGAATATAAGGAGAAGGAGAAATGGTAGAGGATTAGAGAGAGAAGGAAGAGGAGGAGGAAGAGGTGTAGGAGGAGAAGAGAGAGAATGAGAAGGAGGAGGAGGAGGAAGAGGAATAGAAGGAGGAGAGGAAACGTCAAGGATTGGAAGGAGAATGAACAGAAGGAGGAGGAGAAGGAGGAGTGAGAGGGAGTGGAGGAGGAGGGAGACGAGTAGGAATAAGAGAAGGAAGAAGAAGAAAAAGAAGAATTAGAAGAAGGAAAACGAGATGAGAAGAAGGAGTAGGGGGAGGAGTAGGAGAGGAAGGAGGAGGAAGAGATGAAGGAGGAGAAGGATAATGAGGAAGAGGACTGGGAGGAGGAACGGTGGAGAAGGAGGAGAAGGAGGAGAAGGAGAAGAAGGAAGTAGGAGGAAGAGGACAAGGAGAACAAGGATGAGGAGGGAGAAGGGAAAGGAGGAAAGGTAGCTGTAGAAGAAGAAGGAGGAGGCGGAGAAGAAAGAGGAGGAAGCTTGACATAGTTGAGTTGGGTTGAATTATTACAATCAAGAAAATTACAATAATTCGAAGTCGGGAATGGGATATGAATGATCAAAATGTGATGGATGAATAATAATGTTGTTAATTATTATTATTACTTGGGAACATCTACACGCTCTGAGCCGATAATAATCTGTTTATGATAATTTGATTCCAATACATCGGTAATAATTTGGTTACATTAAACTCTATATAACCAACTGTGGATTCCGTGGAATGATTAAAATTTCACTATAACATTTTAATCTGATTATTTATTAATTTGTTGCTGTCCGAGTATTGATGATCCTCATTGAAAACTAATTTTGAATTTGAAATAGAGTGATATGAGAAGGAGGAGGGTGAAGGAGAGGGAGAAGGAGGAAGAGGAGGAGGAGGAAGAAGGAGGAGGAAGATGAAGAAGAAGGAGGGAAAGGGCAGGAGTAAGAGGAGGAAGAGGACCTGGAGTAGGAGGAGGAGAAGGAGGAGAAGGAGGGTGAAGAAGAAGAAGGAGGACGAGGAGGATGAGGAGGAGGGAGGAGGAGTAAGATGAGGAGCAGAAGGAGGAGGGAAAGGAAGAGAACGAGGAGGACGAGGAGGAGAAGGAGGAGGAGGAGGAGGACGAGGAAGAGGAGGACTGAAGGATGAAGATATTGAAACGGAGTAGAAGGAGGAAGATAGGGGGGAGAAAGAGGAGGAGAAAAAGGAGGAGTAGCAGTAGAAGCAGAAGAAGGAAAAGAAAGAGGACAAGGACGAGGAAAAGAAGGAGGAGGAGGAGTAAGAGGAGGAGAATTAGGAGAAGGGAGTGAGGGAGAAGGAGGACGAAGATAAGCAGGAGAAGGAGGAGGAGGTGTAGAAGTAGGAGAAGAAGTAAGAGGTGGAGTAGGTGAAGGGAATGGAAGAGGAGGAAATTGAAGATGAGGGGAGAAGAGATAGAAGGAGGAGAAGGTGGAGGAGTAGGACAAGGGGGAGGAGTAGGAGAAGGGAGGAGAGTAAGAGGCAGAGGGTAACCAGAAGTTGAAATTGAAAGAAATGGGAGAAAGGGGTAGAAGTAGAAGGAGAAGAAGGATTGATGGATAGAGAGGCGGAAAGAAGGTGGTTAAGTAGAAAGAGGAGAAAAAGGAGACCGGTGAAAATCAGAAAAAGAACAAGATGAAGAGGAACGGAGAGGAATGAAGAGGAGGAAAGTGAATAAATGACAAAACTGTACGATTGGGAAGATTGACTATAAACCGATAAATAAAGAGGGGATGAAGAGAAATAAATAAATAAGGGAATAAAGAGTTGTAAACTGTGATGATGAGGAAAAGGTAGAGGATAACTGGACAAAATAATAGATTCACTGGATGAACAGAAATGAGAATAGCGGTAAAGTGGAATTAATTATGAAATGAGAAATGAATGAAAAAGCTTGAAGTGAGCACACCTGGTCATGTAATTAATTAGTATTTCACCAACACCAGAATGAACAGCTGTATCTTAGTGATAATTACTGAATGGAGAAGGAGAAGTAGAAGAAGGAGGAGGGAAAGAAGAAGGAGAAGAAGAAGAAGAAGGAGAAAAAGAAGAAAAGAAGCAAAGAAGAAGAAAAGAAGAAGGAGGAGGAAAGAAGAAGTGGA
Source organism: Laodelphax striatellus (assembly GCA_017141395.1). NCBI lineage: Eukaryota > Metazoa > Arthropoda > Insecta > Hemiptera > Delphacidae > Laodelphax > Laodelphax striatellus. The sequence continues at coordinate 13,829,114 of CM029543.1, forward strand.
AGAAGTTTAGGAAGAAGAAGAGGGAGAAGAATAATAAGGAGGAGGAGAGAAGAAGGAAAGAAGAAGAAGAAGAAGAAGGAGAGGGAGAAGAAGGAGGAGAAAAGAAAAGAAGAAGAAGAAGAAAGGAAGAAGAAGGAGGAGAAGAAGGAGGAGGAAGAAGGAGGAGGAGAAGAAGAAGAAGAAGAAGAAGAAGAAGAGAGAAGGAGGAGGAGAAAAGAAGAAGAGAAGAAGAAAAGAAGAAGTGGAAGAAGAAGAAGAAGAAGGAGAAGAAGAAGGAGAAGAGAAAGAAGAATAAGAATAGGAAGAGGAAGAAGAAGAAGGAGAAGGCAGGAAGAAGAAGAAGGAGAGGAAGAAGAAGAGGAAGAGGAAGAAGAAGAAGAAGAAAAGGAAGAGAAGAGGGAAGAAGAAGAAGAGAGACGAGAAGGAGGAGAAGAACAAGAAGAAGAACAAGAAGAAGGAGAGGAAGAAGGAGAAAAAGAAGGAGAATAAGGTGAAGAAGAAGAAATAGTTGAAGAAGGGAAGGAGAAGGAAAGGAAGTAGGAAGAAAATTAACATGGAGGTGAAGAAAAGAAATGTCGTTAAGGACAATATAAAACTTTGAAGGAGAGGTCACTTTTTAAAGAATAAGTTGCAGAAGAAAATGAACCAAAACATCGAGTGAATGAAGATGTTTTGTGTTGAAAGAAAACAGGAACATAATACATTTCGAACGAATAGAAGAAGAAGAAGAAGAAGAAGAAGAAGAAGAAGAAGAAGAAGAAGAAGAAGAAGAAGAAGAAGAAGAAGAAGGAGGAGGGGAAGAAGAGAAGAAGAAGAAGAAGAAGAAGAAGTTGAAGAAAAGAAGAAGGAAGGAAGGAAGAAGAAGAAGAAGAAGAAGAAGAAGAGAAGGAGAAGGAAGGAGAAGAAGAAGAAGAGTTGAAAAGAAAAAGAAGAAGGAAGAAGAAGAAGAAGAAGAAGAAGAAGAAGAAGAAGAAGAAGACAAAGAAGAAAGAAGAAGAAGAAGAAGAAGAAGAAGAAGAAGAAGAAGAAGAAGAAGAAGAAAGAAGAGGAAGAAGGTGAAGAAGAAGAAGAAAAAGAAGGAGAAGAAGAATAAAAGAAGAAGAAAAGAAGGAGAAGAAGGAAGAAGAAGAAGAGAAGGAAGAGAAGGAGAGTAGAAGGACAAGAAGAAGAACAGAGGAAGAGAAAAAAAGAAGAAAAACAAGAAGAAGGGAGGAAGAAGAAGAAGAGAAGAAGAAGAAGAAGAAGAAGAAGAAGGAAGAAGGAGAAGAAGAAGGAGAAGAAGAAGAAGAAGATGAAGAAGAAGAAGAAGAAGAAGAAGAAGAAGAAGAAGGAGAAGAAGGAGAAGAAGAAGAAGAAGAAGAAGAAGAAGAACAAGAAGAAGGAGGAAAAGAGAGATAGGCTACCACTGAATGATGATATTTTCACAGATGGACTGTTCTTTCTTATCGACTTTGCCACACTCAAAATAACTTACCAGAATACTACTTGACAGAAATCTTTCTCTTTCTCCATCAGTTTTTCCGTTTCTCCATCTCCTTTTTTCCCTTCCAGTTTTATCATCTCATCTTCGTGAACTCCTCCAACATAAAATTCATCCTTCCATTAAATTTGACAACTCATGAAACTTTCTCCAAAATTTGCAAGTTTTTGTGAGGGTGATGTCTGCTCATGAGCTCTAGGCTTGTGCTTGGGCAAAAAACTAAGAGGAGGAGATAGAAGACGCTTGGAAGAAGAAGGAGGAGGAGATGATGGAACAATTAGTAGAGGAAGAAGAAGAAGGAGAAGAAGAAGAAGAGGAAGAAGTAGAGAAGTAGAAGAAGAAGAAGAGGAAGGCAGAGAAGCAGACGGAGAAGAAGACGGAGAAGAAGAAGAAGAAGAAGAAGAAGGAGGAGGAGAAGATGAGAAGAAGAAGAAGAAGAAGGAGAAGGAGAAGAAGAAGAGTAAGAAGAAGAAGAAGGAGAGTAAGTAGGAGAAGAAAAATAGCATGGAGGTGAAGAAAAGGAATGTCGTTAAGGACAATAAAATCCTTGAAGAAGAGGTCACTCTTTGAAGAATAAGTTGCAGAAGAAAAAGGAAACCAAAACATCGAGTGAATGAAGATGTTTTTGTGTTGAAAGAAAACAGGAAACATAATACATTTCAGACGAATAGAAGAAGAAGAATGAGAAGAAGAAGAAGAAGAAGAAGAAGAAGAAAGAAGAAGAAAGAATAAGAAGAAGACAAAGAAAAAAGAGGAGAAGATGGAGAAGAAGAAAAATGAGGAGGAGGAGAAAAAGAAGAAGAAGGAAAAGAGAGAAGATAGGCTAGTCCACTTCAATGATGATATTTTCACAGATGGACCGTTCTTTCTTATCGCCTTTGCCACATTCAAAAATAACTTACCAGAATACTACTTCACAGAAATCTTTCTTCTCTTTCTTCTCCATTAGTTTTTCCGTTTCTCCATCTCCTTTTTCCCCCTTCCAGTTTTATCATCTCATCTTCGTGAACTCCTCCAACATAAAATTCATCCTTCCATTTGACAACTCGCGAAAACTTTCTCCAAAAAATTTTGCAAATTTTTGTAAGGCTAGGCGTACACCGGTTAGTCAAGACAAGACAAGACGAGATTAGTCACGTTTAGTCACAGTACTTCACATAGTTGATTATGAAGCAACAAACACCGATTAGTCATTGTATCGGTGTGTGCTGCTTCATAAGCAGCTTTGTGAATTAGGCTGGGCGTACACCGGTTAGACAAGACAAGACAAGATTAGTCACGTTAAGTCACAGTAATTCACATAGTTGTACAACAGTGTCGAAGAAGAAGTAGCAGGACAAGAAGTGAAAGTAAATGGTGAGAAAGAAGAAGTACAAGAAGAAGAGACAAAAGAAGAGGAAGAAGACAAAATGAAAAATTGAAAAATGAGAAGCAATCAAGTTGAAATATTGTCGAAGGTAGAAGGCTACTAGAAAATTGAAGGCACCTTTTGAAAGCCGGAAAAACCGAAGATAGAAGAAAAAATAAGTTTGAAAAATGGTGGTGGAAACGATTACTTCTTGCCACGTTTACTCGCTCTATTCAATGACTTGGTCTTCTTCTACCTATTCTTCTTCTTCCTCTTCACTCTTCTTCTTCGGCCTCTAAAGCTTCTTCTCTTCTCCATTTTCTCATCATCTTTTCCTTCTTCCTCCTCCTTCTTCTTCCTCTTCTTTTCCTTCTCCTTTCTTCTCTTTTCTTCTTTTCTTCTTCTTCTCCTCCTACTTCTTCCTCTTCTCCATTAGCACTTCCTCCTTCTTCATCATCTTATTCTTCTCCTTCTTCTTCTCCTTCTTCTTCTTCTTCTTCTTCTTCTTTCTTTTCTCCTCCTTCATCTTCTTCTTCTTCTTCTCCTCCTCCTTCTCCTCCTCCTTCTCCTCCTTTTTTACATCTTATTTCCCATTCATCTTCTCCTCTCTTCCTCCTCCTCCTCCTCTTCACTCCTTCTTTTCTTATTTTTCCTTGTGTTCCTCTTCTTCTTGTTATTTGTGTTCCTCTTCTCCTTGTTTCTCTTCTTCTTCTTCTTCTTCTTCCTTCTTCTTCTTCTTTCTCTATGTCTTGAGTGTGAAAATCTATACAAGTCAGCTGTTCAATTTTATCCAGTTCAAGTGTTTCTCACAATATTGATGTAATAGATTTTTTTGTTTTTTCCAGAATACGATTCGCCAATCTAGAATGGGAGCTTAAACAATGAGATAAAAGGTAGGATATATAAGAATACTAGCCAGCAGGCTTTCTTTTCTCGCCTATTATTCTATACGTATATTTTAATTTCATTTTGAAATTAACTATTTAAAATTAATTATATTAAAATTACTTATTATTATATATGTTTAGAAAAATCGATGATTTTTACCCATCGATGTTCAGGAGGAAAAACATCGATATTTTACTATCGATTACCATCCCAACAACTTAAAGTTTATAATTTATGTAATTATTCAGTAGCTTATCACATTAAATATGTGACTTCGGTTCAAAACTTGAGAAGCAGGTATATTCTTTATACTTCTTGCTCATCTTCTTATGTTTTCGATTCTTCTTTCTCTTCTTCTCATTTTCATTCTTCCTCTTTCTCATCCCTTCCTTCTCTTTCTTCTTCTGTTTTTTTCTCGTATGTCCTTTCTCAGATTTTTTGCTTCATTCTGTATCTTCTTAGTTTCAATTCTGAATTAACGCATCTTCACTGTATTGAACCTCGAATTATGTTTCCTTTTTCATCTCCTTTTTCTATTATTATTCTTACTGTTCCTCCCATAGTATACTATTTTGTGGAATTCCGAAGTTCCTCAATCACAGACGTCAAGGAAGAGGAATTTGGAAGCTTGAAAGGGCGAAAGTACGCCAAGAATTTCTCTTAGTGGATAATGATAAACTTTGGTGGATTGCAATTGAAGAATTCGATAAAAATAAGAAGTTCGGGAAGAAGTAGTGGATGAACAATGAAGGGTTATAAGAAGAAAAGAAGAAGAAGAAGAAGAAGAAGAAGAAGAAGAAGAAGAAGAAGAAGAAGAAGAAGAAGAAGAAGAAGAAGAAGAACAAGAAGAAGGAGAAGAAGAAGAAGTAGGAGGAGGAGGAAGAAGGAAGGGAAGATGGGAGGAGAGGAACTATAAGAAAAGAAGGAGAAGCAGAATGAGGAAGAGAAAAATGTGCGGAGTTTCTATTCCCTCAAGGACAAGCTGAGAAGAACTGCAAAAGTGGAAGATGGAATAATGTGAGATGTATGATGGAGAGCTAGTAGATGGATGAGGAGAAGAAGTGGAGAAGAACAAGAAGAAGGAGGAGGAGAAAGAAGAAGTAAAAAGAAAGAAAGGAAGAGGAGGAAGAAGAGGAAGTTGAAGAAAGAAATGGAGGAGAAAAAGGAGAAGAAGAAGAAAGAGGAGAAGGATGAGAAGAAGAAGGAGGAGGAGAAAAGAAGAAGAAGGAGGAGGAGGAGGAGGAGAAGAAGAATAGAAAAGGAGAAAGAAGAAGAAGGGGAGAAGAAGGAGGAGAATGAGAAGAAGACGAAGAAGAAGATGTAGAAGTAGAAGAGGAAGGAGAGGGAGAAGAACAAGAAAGGGAGAAGAAGAAGGGAAGAAGAAGGAGGAGAGGAAGAAGAGGGAGAAAAGAGTAAGAAAGAAGCAGAAGAAGAAGAATCAGCGATGCGGAACAGTGCGCAGATCTATAACACCATTAGATGATAGATTCACAAAGTCAAGAATTCCCTGACTCTGCTCTACTTCACTTGAGATAATGAAGCAAAAGTTGAAGCTTGGAATACTTTAGTCAAAAGTCATTATTTTGTAAACGATGAAACCTCCAATCAGATTTTATTTTGTTGTTCTATTTCTCCCTCTTCTTCTTTCTTCTTCTTCTTCTTCTTCTTCTTCTTCTTCTTCTTCTTCTTCTTTACGGCGAAGCGTGGTGTACTTATTTGGTCATCGCCGGGTATATATTCCCTATAGGATAACCAAATATAGGATGACCAAATAAGCATACCACGCTTCGCCACGGCCTTAATTACAGTCATGTTGAAGATGAATATTATTACACATTCCCTCACAAACAATTATCACAAGTTGTAAACTGTAATTTCCCAATCTGTCAATGTATTCCTATGTCTCAACCAAAGCCTGAATACATAACGGATTACATTATTACATACAGATGATAATTTCCTGAGCTGTCAATGGGTTTCTAGATTACAGTTATAATACAGTAACTCGCACTTCGTGCTCGGCAGGGGGCTTCGCCCCCCTGCACCCCCCTGGGGGCTTCGCCCCCCTATGATCTCCTAGGGGACTTATCAAATTTTTGAATTTGGGTTCCAAAAAAGTTATTCCAAAGAAGTTATTTGATTTCGGCATGTAGCATAATACCAGGTATACAAATATGAGAAATACAGGAGTCTGATAATTAGCCAAATTTGACATGTCCCCCCACTTCCACCTCTAAATATTTTTGGGTGTAGGTGTTATTTTATCAGCTTTTCAGGCCCAAGGAATATTATTCAAATATCGAAAACTTCACTTGTATGTCAGGGACCATAGAAAATGTACCCCAAACATTTTTAGAAAAATTGGCAAAAATGACCAAAATATACAATTGCGCCCCCTGATCCCCCTTGCTGACCTGGTACAAATTTTATTATTGGAATCGAAGCATATCAAGATGCTAAACAAAAAAGGTCCTTTTCACTTTTGCTCCAAATAGTCAAATAGAATGCTGGGAGTGGCTTAAAATGTATTTCAGTGGGTACAATTTTTTGAAAAATTGGTAAAAATGGTCAAAATGAAAATTGCCCCCCTTAGTCCCCCTCGCTGACCCGGTACAAATTTTATTATTGAAATTGGAGCATATTGAGGTGCTGAACAAAAAAGGTCCTTTTCACTTTTGCTCTAAATAGTCAAATAGAAAAGTTGAAAAAATTGAGGGGGACCTGGTGCCCCCCTGATGAGAAATATTAATAGCTTTGGAGTTTTCTCAATGTTTTTGGGTACTCATGAGAACAAAATAATCGTCTCCAACAAAAAAGGTCCTATTCACTTTTGCTCTAAATAGTCAAATAGAGAAGTTGAAAAAATTGAGGGGGGCTTGTTGCCCCCCTGACCAAAAAATGTCATAGTTTTGGAGTTTTCTCAATGATTTTGGGTACTCATGAGAACAAAATAATTGTTCAACCTATGCTGGGAGTGGCGTAGAATGTATTTCAGTGGGTACCTCTCCAATGTGATCTTCATAAAGTGGGGGAATTTGAAAATTTTCAAATTTGAGTTCCAAAAAATTTATTCGATTTGGGCATATAGCATATGTTTCTGAATGGCCTTGATGAGCTGAGTTCAATGATGTATGGCACAATTATACCCGGTATCCAAATAAAAATACAGCCGTCCCAAAATTTGCCAAATTTGACATATGTCCCCAGTGCCCCTGAATATTTTTTGGGCAGATGACATTTTATGAGGTCTTTGGGTCCAAGAAACAACATTCTGAGCCCAAAACCTGCGCTAAAAAATCTAGAACCATTGAAAATTGACCCATCAAAATCTGGCCAAAACAGCAAAAATGGCCAAAAATGAAAATTGCCCCCCCTGGTCCCCCTTGCCGACCCGGTTCGAATTTTATCACATATTTCGATGTTTTCCCACAATCTGAACAAGTTTTTCCTCTACCATTTTGCTGTAAAATGTGTATTTGAATTGGCAGAAAAACTTTGGGGGTCACATCCCCCCTGAGGGGGGGACGTTTTCAAAGTTTTGGAGTTTTCCCTGTACCTACTCTCGGCCCTCTATCTGATGGTGACCCCAGTTTTTCTCTGCGATCAGCAGTTTTGGCTGTGAATTTTTTGAAGAAAAAATTGAGAAAAAAAATTTTCAAATGCCCCCCTCGGGTCCCCTTGTGAATCCGGTTGAAATTTTATTATTGAAATCGGGGTATCTCCGGGTGCTGAACAAAAAAGTTCCCCATGACTTTGCTGTGCGATAAGTGGTTAGCTTTGCAGAAAATCTTTGGGGGGCCTGAACCCCCCTGAGGGGGGGACTTTTTCAAAGTTTTGGAGTTTTCCCTGTACCTACTCTTGGCCCCCTATCGAATGATAACCCCAGTTTTTCTCTGCGATCAGCGGTTTTGGCTGTGAGTTTTTGTCAGTCAGTCAGTCAGTGAGTGTGTCACTAGAATCTATAAGTTTACTATATTATGACTCGCACTTCGTGCTCGGCAGGGGGCTTCGCCCCCCTGCACCCCCCTGGGGGCTTCGCCCCCCCATGATCTCCTGGGGGACGTTACAAATTTGGGTTCCAAAAACGTTATTTAATTTGGGCATGTAGAATAATACCTGGTATCCAAATAAGAGTGGTACAGGAGTCTAAAAATTAGCCAAATTTGACATGTCCACCAGTTCCACCACTGAATGATTTTTTGGGGGATAGGTGTTATTTTTATTAGCTTTTCAGGTGCAAGGAACTTTATTCAGACCTCAAAAACTGCACTACCATATCAGGAACCATCAAAAATAAACCCCAAACATTTTTTGAAAAATTGGCAAAAAGTGACCAAAAAATACAATTGCGCCCCCTGACCCCCTTGCTGACTGGGTAGAAATTTCATTATTGAAATCAAAGCATATCGAGGTGCTGAACAAAAAATGTCCTCTTCTCTTTTGCTCTAAATAGTCAAATAGAAAAGTTGAAAGAATTGAGGGGGGCTTGTTGCCCCCCTGACAAAAAAATGTCATATTTCTGGAGTTTTCTCAATGATTTTGGGTACTCATGAGGACAAAATAATTGTTCCACCTAATCTGGGAGTGGCTTAGAATGTATTTCAGTTGGTACCTCTCCACTGTGATCTTCATAAAGTGGGGGAATTTGAAAATTTTCAAATTTGAGTTCCAAAACATTTACTTGATTTGGGCATATAGCATATGTTTCTGAATCGCCTTGATGAGCTGAGTTCAATGATGTATGGCACAATAATACCCGGTATCCAAATAAGAGAAATACAGCCGTCCCAAAATTTGCCAAATTTGACATATGTCCCCCGGTGCCCCTGAATATTTTTGGGCAGATGACATTTTTATGAGGTCTTTGGGTCCAAGGAACAACATTCTGAGCCCGAAAACAGCGCAAAAAAATCTAAAACCATTGAAAATTGACCCATCAAAATGTGGCCTAGGCGGCAAAAATGGCCAAAAATGAAAATTGCCCCCCCTGGTCCCCCTTGCTAACCCGGTTCGAATTTTATCACATATTTCGATGTTTTCCACAATCTGAACAAGTTTTTCCTCTACCATTTTGCTGCAAAATGTGTATTTAAATTAGCAGAAAAACTTTGGGGGCCACATTCCCTGAGGGGACTTTTCGAAGGTTTTGGGTTTTCCTGTACCTACTCTCGGCCTCTATCTGATGGTGACCCCAGTTTTTCTCTGCAATCAGCGGTTTTGGCTGTGAATTTTTGTAGAAAAAAATTGAAAATTTTTCAGAATGCCCCTTGGGCCCCTTGTGAACCCAGTTGAAATTTTATTATTGAAATCAGGGTATCTCCAGTGCTGAACAAAAAAGTTCCTCATGACTTTGCTGTGCGATGAGCGGTTAGCTTCGCAGAAAATCTTGGGGGGGCCTGAACCCCCCTGAGGGGGGGACTTTTCCTAAGTTTTGGAGTTTTCCCTGTACCTACCCGTGGCCCCCTTTCTAATCGTGACCCGAGTTTTTCTCTGCAACCAGCGGTTTTGGCTGTGAGTTTTTGTCAGTCAGTCAGTCAGTCAGTGTGTCACTAGAATTTATAAGTTTACTATATTATGATACAGTGTAATGCAGTTAAATCATGAATATCACTGGTGCAAAGACATATCCTTGTTGTACGGTAGGACACCAAATGTCCAAAATGTTATCAGGGAATGTTGCAGTCCATATAGGTATATTGTATGTGAAGCGCTTTATCCCTCGATAATTGTTTCTGTTTATAGGAGTGCCACAGGGTACCCTTTGATCATACAAAGGGTGGCGATTCGATCAAATGCTTTGGGAAGATCAATGAAACTGTGTGACAGTTGCTTCAAAGATGTTTGTGGGCGGGAGTTTCAGTTGAGAGTGTGTTTGCACAGAATCGTTATCATTTTCCCATATCCTTGTTCCTCTTCCTCTTCATCTTTTTTCTATATTTTATTTCTCTTTCATAACTTTTCTATCCTATCCAATTCTAACTCGCATATTCATCTCTTCCTCTCACTCCTACTCTCTCTAATATTTTTTTTCCATACAATCAATCTTCATTCTCCGTCACCTTCTTCTTTCTCTTATTCATGCTTTCCTTTATTCTCTTTCTCTTCCTGTTTCTGTTTCCAATCACATCCAATCGATCTTCATTTTCCCCTCATTCTCTTCTTTTTCCTCTTTTCTCCGCCTATCAAAATTTATTGTTGATCTTCTTATATTTTTTTCTTCTTCTTCCTCTTCGTTCACTTCTTCTCCTTATTCTTCCTCTTCGTTCACTTCTTCTCCTTATTCTTCCTCTTCTTCTTTTCTTCCCCTTTTCTTCTTCTTCTTCTTCTTCTTGTTCTTCTTCTTCCTCCCTCTTCCTCCTCTTCGTTTACTTCTCTTTCTTCTTCTCTTCTTCTATTTCTTCTCCCTTCTTCTTTCTCTCCTCCTCCTTCTTCTGCTTCTTATTCTTCTCCTTCTTCTCCTTCTCCGTCTTATTCTTATTCTTCTTCTTCCTCCTCCTTCTTATTCTTCTCCTTCTTCTCCTTCCCCGTCTTATTTTTCTTATAATTCTTCTTCTTCTCCTTCTTGTTTTATCACCTTCTTTCACTATCTTTCACTTTTCTTTCATTTTTTCGGAACATAACGTTCCATTATCTAATGCATTATCAAAGTCTTTCTATAGGCTATAAGTCCGAAGATTGAACTCCTTAACTATACGATCATTAAAACGATCATAAATATAAAGAATATATCACTCTGTGGAAATTCCATGTTGATTTATCAGCTAGAAACAAGACATAAATCGAATATCACAGGCTTCAGCAAAATCGTGATTCGCCTCGGGAAAATCTGCCTCAAAATCTAGGGGATTTCCCAGCTGTAACGGAAAAGTGTGGAGCGATTTTCCTGTCTATGTCAGAAGCAAACAGTGCAAGTGATAATCGAATCATTGTTTTCGAAAAGCCAGGGTAAAGGGATTGCGATTATCGATGTATAAAACATCGATATTGAAGTGTACGATTGGAAAATATTATTGTTTTCGAAAGGCCGATTAGTCATTGCATCGGTGTGTGCTGCTTCATAAGCAGCTATGTGGATTACGGTGACTAAATGTGACTAATCTCGTCTTGTCTTGACTAACCAGTGTACGCCTAGCCTTAATCCGAATGCTCCCCATGACATACGTGGGATACACTCAATCAACCTCGTGGGATACGCAGTGTCAATTATTCCAGGTATTTAACAATGGAAAGGTACTCACAAATCAATTACAAGCAAACTGAACATCACAAAGCTTTTGTCAATTATCGCTCTCAACATTGTTCAATCATTTTCCTCTGTGCAATCATTATCTGTTGTCCAATGATTGTTAATAAATTGTCAATCATTGACAATGATTGTGTTAATTGCTACGAACGTTGATTACAATTAAATCAACGTCGAGAGGTCAAATAACTCATGAGTCTTGTAATTGTAGTACAAACTGTAATTTGAAATTCACCAACGAGGATTTGATGACAAATTATTATGAAGTTGTCAAGGCAAACCAGGTCTCAATAGCAACTTTGTTTGTGATTCAACAAAAACAATATTGGTAGGTAATTCGAGGATTTGTTGTTTTCGTTCATCAATGAAACATTACGAGCATTAGGCTAGGCGTACACCGGTTAGTCAAGCCAAGACAAGAAGAGATTGGTCACGTTTTAAGTGACAGTACTTCTCATAGTTGCTTATGAAGCAATACACACTGATTAGTCATTGCATCAGTGTATGCTGCTTCATAAGCAACTACTGTATATAAATCCTCCTACACTCACTTTTTTCCCGGTGGAAAGCACGGGTTTAGCTACTAGTTTTATATAAAGATGAGCATAAAAAGCAAACCCAAAGCATACTTGGCTTAGCTATCTCTATGGTATGAGGTAGCAGTCGTTCAAAAAAGGAACAATTCTTTGTACTTTCAATATTCATCCTGTACTGTATTTATTTTGTTGTTTGTTTTTTTCTAAAATCTATCCACAATTGGTTAGAACGAACATGAATTTATAGTTAGGCTAGGCGTACACCGGTTAGTCAAGACAAGATAAGACAAGATTAGTCACGTTTAGTCACAATACTCAACATGGTTGCTTATGAAGCAGCACACACCGATTAGTCATTGCATCGGTGTGCTGCTTCATAAGCAACTATGTGAATTATTGTGATTGAACGTGACTAATCTCGTCTTGTCTTGTCTTGACTAACCGGTGTACGCCTAGCCTTACTCTCACTCATGTATTATACATGGTCGAAGGTTAGTCTACTAATAACTTATTTAAGAGTGCTAATTATGTTCAACAATTGATTGATGATTGGACAAAAATCAAATCATTTGCATGCAATCTGTAGGCTACAAGAATTTGCTGAATCATGAAAACACATTACATAGTTGATTAAATACTGTGGCCAGGCCAGTAATAAAATCATCATCAACGGGAAAGTTTCTATTGAACAACCTTCTTCTTCTTTAATAATTCTTCTCTTTCTCCTTTTTCTTCTCCATATTTTCCATCTCCTTGTCCTTCTTCTCCTTCTCTTTATTTTTTCTTCTCCTTCTCTTTCTTTTTTTTCTTCTTCTTCCTCTTCTTCTTCTTTCTTTCTTCTTCTTCTTCTTCGTCTGCTTTTTCTTCTTCTTCTTCATCTTCTTCTACTTCTTCTTCATCTTCTGCTTCTTAAAGCAGGAGAAGGAGCAGGGAAGGAGAAGGACGAGGAGAAGGAGGAGGATAAGGAGAGATGAAAAATGAGGAACAGAGAAAGAGGTGGAGGGGGAGAAGGAGGAGGAGAGGAGAACAAGTAGGTGTTGAAGGAGAAAGAGGATGAGGAGGAGGTGAAACGGATGAAGGAGGAGCAGGAGAAGGAAGAAAGGAGAAGGAGCAGGGAAAGAGAAGGAGAAAGGAGAAGGAGCAGGAAAGGAGAAGGAGGAAGAAGGAGGATAAGGAAAAAGATGGAAGCAGGAGAATCAGGAGCAAGAAAAGGAGGAGGGAGAGAAGGAAGAAGAAGAAGAAGAAGAAGAAGAAGAAGAAGAAGAAGAAGAAGAAGAAGAAGACGAAGAAGAATAAGAAGAAGAATTATAATATTAATAATTAAACTGAATTTTCATTTTAACTCTTGTGAATAAATAAATGAATTTGATGAAAATTCATTAATATTACCAACGTCCACTTGTAAATTCAATAACTCCCCATTGATTGCGATAAAAGAATAACAAAACGAATCCTGACAATGGATCAGGTGACAGAACCGCAGATAATAACAGATATTAAGATAACAATAGAGTGACGAGTATTGTAGGGTGGGTTGGAACCGTGTCGAGGTATCATGGACCTTCCTGCTTCCCTATACAGGATCTGGGGGACCGAGGGGGTCTCATAGACCGAGGGGGTCTGCCAGATCCCACACTGATAAATGTTGAGTATTGCAGGTAGGTGTAGGGGGTTGTCGGGGTATCGTGGACCCCCCTGCTTCCGCTACACAGGGTATCAGGGTAGCGAGGGGGTCTCGTAGACCAGGATGGGGGTCTCACACACCCCCTCAGATAAGTGTCAATCGGAAAATGATCAATCATTCCAGTGCCTCGCGGTTAGGATTAGCGAGCGAAAATGAGGATTTCCGCAACCTCTCATTCATAACTCATTTTTGCCTCTTTATCCTCCTCATTCTCTTCCTTTTTCTCCTTTTCCCCCTTCTTCTCCGCTTCCTCCTCCTCTCCCTTGTTCGTGTTCGCTTTCTCCTCTTCCTCTTCCTCACTCCCCTATTCGTCCTCATCTTTCTTATCCTCATTCTCCATCTTCTTGTTGTTCTCAATGTTCTTCTCCCTCTCTTCCTTTTAGTCCTTCTTCTGTTCCTTCTGCTCTTTTTCCTCTCTCACAACCTCCATCTCCTTTCCCTCCTCCTCCTTTCTCACCTCCTCGTCATTCTTCTCCTTCTCCTTTTTATCCACATTTTTCCCACTTACTTTTCTTTCTTCGTCCTTTTTCTCGTATTCCTCATCGTATTCCCTGTTTTTCTCTTCATCCTCCTCCTTCTTTTCTCCTTCTCCCTCCTTCTTCTCCTTTTCCTCCTTTCTTCTCCTCCTCACTCCTCACATCCTTCTAATTTTCCACCTCCTCCTCCTTCTCCTTTCCCTTCTCCTCACCATCCTTCTCCTCCTCAACCTTTTCCTCATTTTCCTCATTTTCCTCCTTCTCCTCTTTCTCCTCTTTCATTGCTCTGGAACCTTTCCTCCACCTTTTTCCCTGCTTCTCCTCCTTGCATCCTTCTCCTATCCCACCTCATCTTTCTTACCCTCATTCTACTCTTCCTCCATCTCCTCCTTGTTCTCCACGTTCTTTTATATCTTCCTTCTTCTCCTTCTCCTGTTCTTCCTTCTTATATTTCTCCTCATCTTTCCTCTTTCCTCCTCATTCTCTTCCTCTTCCTCACTCTCCTACCTTTCCTTCTTCTCCTCCTTCATCTCCCTTTAACACATCACTCGAACTCTGCTGAATACGAGGGTAAGTCAATTATTATCCGCAATAAAGGTATGTTTTTGTTTATGTTGGCAGTACTGTTGTTTTGCGTTGATGACATGTTTTTTTGAATATTTGAGGTCACATCTGCGCATGTTTCAAGCTGCTAGGTTTGTTTCATTGTCGTTTTCTTGCTGTTAATCATGGCCGCTCCGCTTTCCGTTTGCACCAATGAAGAGCAACGGTCAGTGATTCGTTTTTTGTAGTGGGAAGGTGTATTAGGGGCCAAAACTCATAGATGACTTTCGGAATAATACGGAAATAGTGTTTCGCCACAACGGAGTGTTTATGAATGGATTAAAAATTCAAAAATTGTCGCACAAGTGTTACGCATGATAAAGGAGTCGTGAGCAGTGTTTAAAACTGATGCTTACGGTTTTTTGGGACTCACAAGGTCCAGTATTGGAACATTATCAGGGAAGGGGGACAAAAATAAACAGTAATATGTTACAGTGCGATGCTTACTGCCAAAGCCTGCAGAAGCAAACATGTCGAGGATTGCTGTCAAAAGGTGTTGTTTTGTTGCACGACAATGCCCGTCAGCATACTGCTGCCCACACTGCTGAAACGCTCAGAAAATTAAAATCTAAAGTACTGGATCATCCTCCACATAGTCCTGATCTTGATCCTTCCGATCATTACTTGTTTGGTCCATTAAAAAAGGCATTAAAAGGCCGTAGATTCACCACGAATGAAGCATTGAAAGAAGCGGTGCATTCCTGGCTTGCATCTCAACCAAAAACATTTTTTTATGAGGGTATCAGGAACATTGAACAACAATGGACCAATTACGTTGAAAAGCAAGGAAACAATGTCAAAAAATTATGTACTTGTAGGTTTGCTATTTGATTCCAAAAAAATGTTATAAGTGTATTGCGGATAATAATTGACTTACCCTCGTACATAACATTCATACTCTCGTAATGTTATTCTCCTCATATTCCTCCCCTCCTCCATCACCTCTCATCCATCACCTCCTCCTCACCACTTTATCCTCCTCCTCCTCCTCCTCCTCCTCCTCCTCTCCCTCCTCCTCCTCTCACTCCTCCTCCTCCTCCTCCTCCCTCCTCTTCCTCTTCTCATTCCTCCATCCTCCTCCCTTCTCCTTCTCCTTATCCTTTCCTCCTATTTGTTCCTCCTTTTTCCTTCATCCTCCTCCTCCTCCCTCTATCCTTCCTCCATCCCACCTCTTCTCCCCAATCCCAAATTCTCCAATTCATCAGCTCAACCTGTTGAAATACTGTTGCCATTAATCATATTTCAGTGATGACATTATGAAGCCGCCTGACATTTGGTCTTTGTTGTATTTCGATCAACACGATGTGTTAATGATTTCTGGTGAGAGGTTGGAGGAGGAGAAGAATTAGGAGGAGGAATGGGAAGGCAGAAAGTGAAGGAGAAATAAGGAAGAGGAAGGATGAGAGGGAGCTGAAGGAGAAGAAGAAAGAAGAAGAAGAAGGAGGAGGAGGAGGAGATGAACAACAAGAAGAATAAGATGATCGAGAAAAGGCATAGAAGATAGCAGAAGGAGAGGAAGAAGAAGAACGAAGAAGGAGAAGAAGAAAGGCAACAAGAACAAGTCAAATTCCTAGAACACATTTATTTGCAGGTAAAACTCCATCTAGCGTTCATACAGAGTGTTCCTCAAATAGACCGACAAACTTCGTTAGCGGTTTTCTAACATTGAAATATTGAGAAAAAATCCAGTAAACATGGGTCTAAAAATGCTCTGTAAAACCGCTCCAGAACGGTTTTACTGATTTTGTTGAAATTTGACATGGTCAAGGTCTGATGTAAGATTGGCAACCTTATCTGACGAAATTTTTCAAAATGGCGGGAATTTAAAATTGTAAATAGAAATAAATAAGAAACTTGCTGTTGCTAGCCATTTTGGAATATTTTGTCAAACAAGGTTGCTTCATTTTTCTTCAGCAGACTTTCATCTTGGCCTTGACCATGTCGAATTTTAACAAAATTAGACAACCCATTCTGGAGAAAAATAAAAATTGAAAAAACAAAATGGTGAGCAGTGTGGGAAACAAAGCATTTTAGGACCCATCTTTTCTGGAAAGTCAGAAAACCGCTCACGGATTTTGTCTGTTTATTTTACAAACTCTCTTATAATATAAGATATTGTAATATAATGCATATTATAAGATATCTGTATATGAGAGAGTTGAATGATTTGTTCAGTGTGGATAATAGTTACTTTTTTTTAATTACTCCGATTAATCTCCTCATCCTTCTTACCTACATAATATAGACCATTGAATTTCAATAATTCTCTTATTCGCTGTGTGCACGTAGGTGGTGGGGATAATAAAATCGACCCCTGCGCTCACGCGGAATTTTTGTGAACGGAAGCAGGTATTTCAACATGAGTAAAATTAGGAAATAAGCATTTAAAATGCATTAAAAGTATTATTGGATTCCTAATTGTATAAATACCATTCACAATAGTAATTGCGGCTTCTATTCCTTCCATATTTCCAAACGTAAACTGATTCAACAAAGAAATCGGATCTCAGTTTTGAATTAATCGTGTAAAAAATCCAGTTTAAAAGCATATGATTGATTTGAAGTCTCGCGCCCATAATGCAATTTGAAATGATAACCAATGGGAATGAACTCAGCTGTGGATAAGCTACTCCGTCTGCTCAGTCTGCTTGAAACATAACCTTCAGAGTTGATTTTAAAACTTGAATTGAAGATTATAATAATGATTAAGAACATACGATATATGTTCAATTCATCATTCTAAATATAATTCCACAATCGATAAGTAGGAAAAATAGCAACAGGGAATTATTATGTTAATCATTAACTAACTTTTACGTACATAAGCCTATCCTTTCCCATGTTAATCTTCTCGGAAAGATTCATACGATTATCCGCCAAAGCGCAACACCGTAGATGCTCACAGCGAATAGGAAATATACCCGGCGATGACCAAATAAGTATACCACGCTTCACCACTACATTGAAACTGAACTCAAGTCAATCCCAATATTCCAATTTAAACCAAAGAGGAATCCCAGTCAATTGCTGGAGAGAGCTTCATCCTAGCTCCAGGAATCCCATACACCTCGATGTGTGAGTATCCTTCATTGGAGAACCTGAAAAGAGAAAGAGAGAGATAGCTAGTGAGAGAGAGAGAAGGAGAAAGAAAGAGAGAGAGAGATTGAGATAAGGAGTGTGTGTGAGAGAGAGAGAGAAATGTTTTAAAGCCAAAGGTCTGGATTCCTATTTGAGTCTCAGACTGGTATTTCGATTAGAGATTGCTAAAGGCGATAGATTTCAATACTGACCTGGCTAACATGGAAGGACGTCAATAGGGGAGGCAGAGGAAATGAAGAAGAAGAAGAAGAAGGAGGAGGAGGAGGAGGAGGAGAGGAGGAGGAGGAGGAGGAGGAGGAGGAGGAGGAGGAGGAGGAGGAGGAGGAGGAGGAGTGGGAGGAGGAGTAGGCAGATGAGGAGAAGGAGGAGAAGCAGGAGATTGAGGAGAAGGAGGAAAAGGAAATTGAGGAGGAGGAGGATCAGAAGGAAAAGGAGGAGAAGGAGGAGAAGGAGGAGAAGGAGGAGAAGGAGGAGAAGGAGGAGATTGAGACGAAGGAGGAAGAGGAGGAGAAAGAGGATCAGAAGGAAGAGGAGGAGAAGGAGGTGAAGGGAGAAGGAGGAGAAGGAGGTGAGGAGGAGGAGATGGAGAGATGGAGGAGGAGGAGAAGGAGGAGGAGAGGAGAGGAAGTGGAGGACGAGGAGGAGGAGATAGAGGAGAAGAGGAGAAAGAGGAGAGTGGTGAAGGAGGAGATGAAGGAGAGGAGGAGAAGGTGGAGATGGAGGAGAAGGAGGAGAAGGAGGAGAAGGAGAGGAGGAGAAGGAGGAGAAGGAGGAGCAGGAGGAGAAGGAGGATCAGAAGGATCAGAAGGAAAAGGAGGAGAAGGAGGTGAAGGAGGTACAGGAGGAGAAGGAGGATCAGAAGGAAAGGAGGAGAAGGAGGAGATGTAGGGGAGCAGGAGGAGAAGGAGGTGGAGGAGGAGGAGAGGGGAGGAGAAGGAGGAGGAGGAGGAAGAAGAGGAGGAGGAGGAGGGTAGAAGGAGGAGAAGAATGAGATTGAGGAGAAGGAGGAGATGGAGGAGAAGGAGGAGAAGGAGATTAAGGAGGAGAAGGAGTAGAGAGGGGGAGAAGGAGGAGGAGGAGGGGGAGATGTGGAGGAGGGGAGGATGGGGAGGGGAGAAGATGGAGGAGGAGGAGGAGGAGGAGGAGGAGGGGGTGAGGAGGAGGATAAGTGGGAAGAGGAGTCAAACAAACCAACTGTCTAACCCTAGAACATTGATTTTACTATTTGATTCACTCCTTAATAATTGCAACATTGGTATTATTGGAGCATAATTTTCATGAACTTGAAAAACAGGGTACAACAACACAGCGAGTCTACAAATTTTATTACTTTAAAAAAGTTCTAAAGTATTCCTCCTACTTCTGCCTCACTACTCCTTTCTCATCTTATTTTCTTCCTTTTCTTTCTCCTAATTCTACCTCTTCTTTCTCTTCTTTTTCTTCTTATTTTTCCTCCTACTCCTTCTCCTTCCTTCTGCTCCTCCTCCTTTCTTCTTCTTCTCTTTATTCTTCATCTTCTTATCATCTTACACCTCTTTCTTCTTGTTGTTCTTGTCGTTCTTCTTCCTTACTTTTTCGTTATCCTCTTCTTCTTATTCTATCTCTTCTCATCTTATGCCGTTCTCCTCCATCATTTGTTCTTTCTTCTACCTCTTTCTTTCATCTGTTTCTTCTTCTTCTTCGACACTCTCTTATTCTTTTCCTTCTTCTCCTTTTTTCCTTCCTTTTTCTCTCCTTCATGTTCTTCTTCTCCTTCCCTCCCCCTCCTTCTTCTTCTACTTCTTCTTCTGCATTTTCCTCTCTTATCCATCTTCTTCGTCTCATGTTTTCTCCTCATTTTACTCCGTTATTCTTCTTCTTTTCTTCTTCTTCTTCTCCTCCTTCTTCCTCTTCTTCTCTTCCTCTTCTACTTCTTCTTCTTCTTCTCCTTATCCGTCTTCCTCTTCTTCTTCGGCAGTTGATTTGCAAGACGGCAGAAAGTTTTTCCCGCTTCCTTGGGAAAACTTCTCCAAACTCGGGTGGTATTTT
This sequence comes from Laodelphax striatellus, assembly GCA_017141395.1. NCBI lineage: Eukaryota > Metazoa > Arthropoda > Insecta > Hemiptera > Delphacidae > Laodelphax > Laodelphax striatellus. The sequence goes on from CM029543.1 coordinate 13,848,499, forward strand.
CTTCAAGAAAATTCCGCAGTGATACTCTGTGTTGTGCCTGGAATATTTTCCGGCAAAGTGAAGCTGTTTTCAAAGTTCGAGAAATCCTGTTTAATGAGTTGCATTATTAGCTGCATTTCTAGAATATTGTTGTTGTTATGAAACGTGAAGAGAACGTTTGATTGTAGTATTCAAAGATTATTTTCAAAGCTGATTATTGTTTCGATTTGTATTTTGTAGAGAAACTGTTAATTAATGAGGAGTGGTTGAGGTGGGGAGGGACAGGAGGTGAAGGAGGAGGAGAAGGAGGAGCAAGAGGATCAGAAGGAGGAGGAAGAGGACGAGGAGAAAAACAAAGCAAACAGACGCTTTGCATTGCGAGCTTACTCCAGTTCAATATTCTACAGGGTGTTTCAGATGTAGTGTCGAACATGTTAGGGTATTGTTCCTGGATAATAGGAGACTACAAATGTCGAGTGAGGCGGTTATCCTTATAGCTGTTATTCTGTTTTTTTCCACTTAGAATTTTTATCTCAAGAACGAAATGTTGTATTGATTTGGGTTTGGCATGAATATTTATTATAAAGACTCAACTTCAAAATCAACAAATATTCGATGTAAATTTTCAAAATGGCGGCCATTTTTAATTTTTGATGGCAAATTTCATGAAAACCGTTCTCATTACAGAAAATTTACAAGAGACATAAAAGTTAGCAAATTTTCTGTAAAGTGAACGGTGCTCGTGAAATTTGCCATCAAAAATTGTGAAATGCCGCCATTTTGAAAATTCACATCGAAAATTATTTATTTCATTTTTTAAAGTTGAGTCTTTATAGCATAAATATTCATGCCAAATTTCAGATCAATACAACATTTCGTTCTTGAGATAGAAATTCCTAAGTGAAAAAAACAAAATGGCAGCTATAAGGATAACCGCTGAGTTTTGGACACTTCAAATACGACATTTGTAGTCTCCTATCATCCAGGAACAATAGCCTAAAATGTTCGACACTACTTCTGAGACACACTGTATAACCGATTGACGAATGTGTCAGTGTTTTTTGTTGTGGTTTTTTTTCGTTTATTCTAGTTAACATGAAATTCGTGTTGGTTATATGACTGGGGAATAAGAATAATTCCCCAGATTGTTGTTTGAATGTAATGAAACGAAAGGCTTCCTTCTGTCACACACTCTCTCTCACACTATCTTTCTCTTCTCTTACTTTCTCTCTCTATTTTTTTATCGTATGGCTTTTATTGGTGGGGAGACCCTTACGGGTAGGTTCCACCTATTAGTGTCGCTCTCTATTACTCTTTCTCTCTCTCTATTACTCTCTCTCTCTCCCATTCTATCTATCTCTCTATATACATATATTACTCTATTTCTCTCTCTCTCTCTCTCTCTCTCTATTACTCTTCCTCTCTCTTTCTCCATTTACTATTCTCACCCAGAGCTTTCCCTTGCACACAGGAGCGGCTATTTTATTCCACTAATGCTTTGTCCGAATTGCCCTTGTCATATGCAGAAAATGGCGGATATAAATCTCCTTGGTCCTTGCATATGAACTAATGGGCTTGCTGTGTATGAATATTTCGTCTCTAGGAAGGGTCAAGGAAGTTTATCATGAATAATATTGGAATAAATCTTCATTATGATTGAATATTATTGATAAAAATGTTGTTAAAAATGACGAGATGTTATAATTCAATCAGTATTCGTCATTAAGAACTAATGATAATGAGCCTGATGTGTATGAATCTCATCTTGCTTACAGGGGGAAAAGAAAATGTATTAATAAATTAATAATTTTTATCTCAGAATTTCATTTACAAAAAAATAATTATAAATATTAAACAAAAACCTGAATTTTCAATAATTTACACAAAATAAATGAAATATTCTAAGAAATTAGGTACTCCCGAGATATTTCTTTATGGGAGTTACCAGCTAATCATGTTTTTATACACAACGTTTAAAATACTTTACTTTGGAAAAAGTTAATATTTGTAAAAAACCAAGCAAAAGACATTTAATCAGCTTGATGAGTCATAGACATTTTTTTTCTTTTTTTTAAATCGAATCAGGCACAGACCTTATAATGAATTCAACATGAATTCGGAAACTATTTGAAACCGAGAAACGTTCAGTACGGTATTATTACGTTAATCTCACAATCGTTTATGTGAGAAGAAAACTTGTATGAAAGAATCAAACTAACAAAAAACATTGAACAAAACTATTATACAAAAGAGTATCACCAACCTATTTATTATTAATTAACATTGTTGAGCTATGCAGTCATGTACAGTCCAGCTGCTCACATTCCCTATTTTATATCCATTATATGATGTGAATGATAATCATCTTCATGATTATTGGATCAATAATGGAGTTGCGAACATAACCTTATATACAGGGTGTTTCAGAACTTCCTACCAATACTCTAGGGCATTGTTCCTGAGAAAAAACCATATCTAAATATCATATTTAAATTGTCCGTAAGTCCTTAGTTACTGACACAGCTGCCATTATGTTTTTCTCACTTATTATTTTTTTTCTCAATAACGGTGGAACATATGGAATATTGATACTCTGCACCAACATTTATGACAACTAGACAAAGCTACAAAACATTTATGTCAATTTTTCAAATCCATGGAAACGCTGAAAAGAAAGGTAAAGGGAGATTACAAGAAGAAGAAAAAAGAAGAGTACGGAGTGATGAGGTAGATGAGGAAGGAGAAAAAGAGAGGAAAGAAGAAGAAGAAGAAGATGCAGAAGAACGAGAAAATGATAAGAAGAAGAAGAAGAATAAGAAGAACAAGAAGATGAAGAATAAAAAGAAAAGAAGAAGAAGGAGGAGAAGGAGAAGAAGGAGAAGAAGAAGAAGGAGAAGAAGAAGAAGAAGAAGAAGAAGAAGAAGAAGAAGAAGAAGAAGAAGATGAAGAAGACGAAGAATAATGGGTTGAATTATTATAGGAAGATCCAGAAGACCAGCAAAAGTTGAGCATTGAGAAAAAAATCAGAAAAAAGATTATGAAAAAGGTTAAGAAAAATAGAAAGAGGAGAAAGAGAGGGTGGAAGAAACGGTAAGAGAGAGAGAAGAAAAAGAAAGAGGGGAATGTTAAGAAGAAGAAGAAGAAGAAGAAGAAGAAGAAGAAGAAGAAAAAGAAAAGAAGAAGAAGAAGAAGAAGAAGAGAGAAAGAAAAGAAAAAAGAAGAAGGAGAAGGAGAAGAAGGAGAGGAAGGGAAGAAGAAGAAGAAAAAGAAGAAGAAGGAGGGAAGAAGAAGAAAAAGAAGAAGGAGAAGGAGGGAAGAAGAAGAAAAGAAGAAGAAGGAGAGGGAGAAGAAGGAGAAAAGAAGATGCAGAAGCAAGTGATGAAAAAGAAAAGAAGGAAAGAAAAATTTGGAAAAGAAGAAATGTACAGATAGCGGTTATTCCATAGTACTTTGGATTCAGACCATTCCTGCCTCGAGGGATATGAAAGCCAGAAGATATGAAATGAGAAAATATCGGATATTTCTGTGTTGTCTGTGGGAAAGCTGTGAAAATTCAAAAGGTGCCATTTCCCGGCTCTGAATTTCCCGAGCAAACACTTTTCCTAAGTAGATTTTCATTCATGATTCCACCTCGATCCCCTGGAGGAAATTTAGAAATATGATTTTCCGATACAAATCAGATCATTACACGAGTGATGTATAGCACGATCCTTTTAACTTGTCAGAAAACATATGATTCGACGAGCAATATCACGATACTTGACCTGCAAATAATGCTAAATCTCGCAGATTATTGAAAAGGACTTTTAAAAAGTTATTCATTGAAAGGTCTTCTTTAAAAAGGTCTTTTAAAGACTTTAAAGGTCTTTAAGACTTTTGATTATTGTGTCGAAATCACTGTTTAATTATTACCGAAACAGCTGATTCCTAACAAATTAAAAGGATCCTGCTATATAGTTGTTGATGATCAAATTGAACAAACTATACAAGTACGATGGCAAAGAAATGATACCTCTTTGTCTATCTATCTATCTATCAAATGCCAAGCGTCTAATTAAATGAATATTAGGCTAGGCGTACACCGATTAGTCAAGACAAGACGAGATTAGTCATGTTTAGTCACAGTAATTCAAATTCACAGTAATTCAAATAGTTGCTTATGAAGCAGCACACACTGATGCAATGACTAATAGGTGTGTGTTGCTTTATAAGCAACTATGTGAAGTACCGTGACTAAACGTGACTAATCTCGTTTTGTCTTGTCTTGACTAACCGGTGTACGCCCAGCCTTACTGTACTATGCCTAATTTTTACTACCCTTACCTGGTATATATAGGTACTTACTATTACTATATATATTCTACTAATCAATATCTTCTGGGGTCAGATCGGCAGTCACCTCCATCTAGACTGTTGCCACAGTAAAACATGTAGACTGTGCTATCTGCGACATGATTCCTACTTCCAGAGCCCTTCTCCCATCTCCCTTCTTCTTCTTATTTTGCTCTGGAACTTTCCCATATCTAGAATAGCTTTTTTCTATTGACTGAGCTTTTTGCTATTCTCTATCTCCTTACTTTATCTGTCTGGTCTTCCTTGACCGATCTTCTTCTCTTTCCTTTTCTTTTCAACCGGCCAACGGCTCCAAAGGCGGATGAAGGAATTGTTTCTCAACGGCAGAGGAGGCGGAAGAGCCTAGTTTGGCAGCACGAATAAACTGCTCTGTACGGCCCATATGCAGCAAGGTGGCGATCCCACTCATGGGCTTAATCTGCGCAGCGCTCGTAACGCGGCCAGAGGATTCAACTAATTACTGGCAAACCTCAAATAGCCTCGGAACTTGGACCTGGATTAACGGATAAAACTAAAAGGAAAACGACAAAGGAAAAACGATTTGGAATAATGGATACACTTAAAATTGCCACATGGAATGTCAGAGGATTGTCAACAAAAGAGATGGAGCTAAACAAGGAGCTCAAGAGTCAAAAGATTAACATTGCTGTTATTACAGAAACTAAGAAAAAATTGAAAGGAACAAAAGATCTGACAGATTACACGATGATATACAGTGGGGTAGACCAGAATGTGCGAGCCAGTGCAGGGGTTGCAATCCTTTGTGATAAGAAATGGAAGTCGAAAATAAAGAGCTATGATTATATCAGTGACAGAATTGTGATTGCAAAGTTCAGGGTAGAGCGTGGAGATCTTGTTGTGATTGGTGTTTATGCTCCAGAAGAAGGAAAGCCAGAGGAAGAAACAGTTGCACTGTACAAAGTCCTGCAGAATTTGCTGAATTTGAACAAGAACAGCTTTGTTCTCATGGCAGGAGATATGAATGCAAGAGTAGGCTGCATAGGAATTCCTGGCATTGTTGGAACTTTTGGAGAACAGCATATAAACAGAAATGGACAGGCCCTGAGAGATTTTGCAACTTTTAACAACCTGAAAATTACAAATACTTTCTTCCGCAAAAAAGACATTCACAAATTCACTTGGTCTGCACGAGGAACAAGGTCATTGATTGATTACATAATAGTGAATGAGAAATTGGTCAATAGCGTCATGGATGTAAGAGTACATAGAGGTAGTGACATTGGCTCAGACCATTTCCTGGTAGTGGCAAAGCTGAATATATTTGCGAAATGGAAGAATGGTTGTAAGAAGCAGGAAACCAAACCAAAGGAAGAAGTTTACAATATACACCTTTTAAATCAGCAGAGTGTTGCCTGGCTATATCAACAGAGACTGCAGATGCATCTTGCAAACTTGCCAACATCCAATAATGTAGATGAAGAATGGGATATAATCAAACGCTCTATACAGGAAGCAGCAGGCGAAGCTCTGGGGAAGAAAAAGAAATCATTGAATCACAGAGGATTGAAAATCTGGAATGAGGAGATTGCTGAAGCAATAGAGGAGAAGAAAAGAGCCCACAAAGTCAACTTGCAGAAGAACACAGCTGAGTCTAGACAAATTTACAAGAACAAGCGAAATATTGCAAGAAGCATTGTAAGAAGAGCGCACAAAGAATCTTGGGAAGCTTTCATAAGGAAAGTTGAAGAAGATCTTCATGGGAGACAACAAGTAGCGTATAAAATAATGAAGCACTTGAACAAGACAGAGAGAGATACTGCACATCTGAATGTTGTCACGAAAGATCAATGGATTAAACATTATACAGATCTCTGGTATGATGGCAGTACTCAGAGCTTCCCTATGGAGGAAACACCTTTGCCTCAAGAACAGGCAGATGATTCAGTGGATCTAATAACGATGCAGGAGTTGGAAAATGCACTCCATAAGGCAAAAAACCGCAAAGCAACTGGGCCTGATGGCTTGAACATGGAGTTGCTCAAGTGTGCAGGGCTCTTCTTCAGACTCGATTCCTTCATTTAATAAATATGTGCTGGAGAGAATTGAAGATCCCAAAGGATTGGAAAGTGGCTACAGTCAAATCTCTTTCAAGAAGGGCGATAGAAGCTCCTGTGATAATTATAGAGGAATCAGCTTGCTGAACACGGCTTACAAAATTTATAGCATGATTATCAAGGGAAGAATGCAACTGATTATGGAAGTTCTTCTTCTTGAAGAACAATGTGGCTTTAGAAAAGGCAGGTCATGCACCGACAATGTGTTCAGCATAAAGCAGGTTGTTGAGAGAAGGAGTTCAATCTTGAAACCCATTTAGCCTTTGTTGATTTCAGAAGGCATTTGATTCTGTCAATAGAGAAAAGCTATGGGAAATTTTGCAGACATTGGGATATCCTACACATATTATCAAGGCAGTCAAGAGTTTATATCAGGATACCAGAATAATAATTGATATGGAGTCTTCAAAAACTGGTGAAATTACTATCAATAGAGGAGTAAGACAAGGGTGCGGACTCTCACCTGCTTTATTTAACATTTACCTTGATGACGTTATCAGGAAATGGAGAACTCAAGTAAAATCTGGTATCTACATGAAAGAAGGAGAAGCTCTTAAATGTCTGTTATTTGCTGACGATCTCATAGTGCTGCAGGAGAGTGAAAATGATCTGCAGCGAGCTCTTTTCAATTTGGACAATGTATGTAAAGAGTACAATTTGACAATCTCCACTTCAAAAACAAGAGTAATGGCTTTCTGTGGGAAGGATCCGGTGAGAAGTAAGATTGTCATACAAAAGAGAATTCTGGAGCAAGTTTCCCATTTTAAATACCTTGGCTGTGATATATCTTACCAGCGTGATGAAGATGCTTGCAGCAAAATGCATCAAGCTTCCAGCATATCTGCGGAACCATACATAGGGCTCTCAAGAATAGTACCAGCAAAGAAACAAGAATTAAGTTCTATAAAACAATTGCGGCACCTACATTATTGTATGGTAGGAAACATGGTACTATCCAAGGGATGAGAGCAGATTGCAAGCATCTGAAATGAGGTTCCTGCGTGGAACATATGGGTGCAGTAGAGAAGATCATTTCAGGAACACTGATATAAGAGCCCATTTGAATATCTTCTCAATAAAAGATAAAATAAATGAGAATAGGAATGAATGGTTCCAACACGTGGATAGGATGAGTGAAGACCAGATACCTAAGCAGGCTTTTCTGTTCATTCCAAAGGGAAGAAGGGATAGAGGACGTCCAAGAAAAAGATGGACCGATTACAGAGGCGAAGAGGTTCGGAACAGGCATTAATGCCTAATCCATGAAAGGAAGAAGAAGAAGAAGAAGAAGATCAATATCTTCGTTTGCCGCGTTCAAGGGAAGAATAAGAAGAAGCAGAAGAAAAAGATGAAGAAGAGGAAGAAGAAGATGAAGGAGAAAAAGGAGGAGGAGGAGGAGATGCAGAAGAACGAGAAGAAGAAGAACAAGAAGAAGAAGAAGGAGGAGGAAGAAGAAGCAGAAGGAGAAAAAGAAGACGATGATGAAGAATAAGAAGAGGAAGAAAAAGACGTTAAAGGAATATTATATTATTATCCCTGGGATTTTCGAATTCAACAAAAGGTATCTCAATAGCCTTCATAGTAACAAGAATTGGAGTACACTATTTGTAAAAGAGAAAGTAGTCTCAGGAAGATGGAGATAAAGACGGATAATACGAAGAAAGGAATTGGAAAATTGGAAAATTATCCGGGCAGAAATAAACTTGGACCTGGAAGGCATTGAATGCTTTTGCATTGTACTTTTGGAATAAGTCAATCGGATTTTCTCGGTTCATGCACTGATAAACAAGTTGAGTCCTAATTCAACAATTGGGTGATATGTGGAGATGTATTCCTATACATAAAGGATGATGATATACAAAGTATTCTGCGGAAGTTTGAGGAGAAGACGAAGAAGAAGAAGAAGAAGAGGAAGAAGAAGAAGAAGAAGTAAAGAAGAGAAATAAGAAGAAGAAGAAGAAGAAGGAGGAAGAAGGAGAAGAAGGAAGAAAAAGTAGAAGACAAGAAGAGATAGAAGAAGAAGAAGAAGAAAAGAAGAAGAAGAAGAGGAGAAAGAAGGAGGAGAGGGAAAAATAAGAAGATGATGAAGATGAAGAAGATGAAGAAGAAGAAGAACAAGAAGAAGAAGAAGGAAAGAAGGAGGAAAAGAAGAAGAAGAAGAAGAAGAAGAAGAAGAAGAAGAAGAAGGAGAAGAAGAAGAAGAAGAAGAAGAAGAGAGGAGAAGAAGAAGAAGAAGAGGAGAAAGAAGGAAGAAGATGGAAAGAAGAGGGAAAAGAAGAAGAGGAGGAGGAGGAGAAGGAAGAGAAGGAGGAAAGAAAGAAGAAGAAGAAGGAAGAAGAAGAAGAAGAAGAAGAAGAAGAAGAAGAAGAAGGAGAGAAGGAGGAGAAAGAAGGAAGGAGGGGAAGAAGGAGGAGAGCATGAGGAGAGGAGAAGGAGGAAAGGGAGGAGAAGAAGGAAGAGTAGAAGAGGGGAAGGAGGAAAAGGGAGGAAAGGAAGAAGGAGAATGAGAATAAGAATGTGTGAAGGATGAGATGAAGGAATAGAGAATATTCATCCGATATTTATCCGAATGATTCTGAGGAGAAGGAGGGCAGAGAGAGAGACGATTTTTGAAGGTGGGAAGGAAGAATGTTTGGTGGATACAACGACATTTGCAAATCGTGGATTTCGCTGGAGCATGAATCATGATCGCAGCCTTGTTCCCATAGGAGGTCCGTAGCAGCGATCAGATTCTGCAGTGCAAAATGATACACGGAGTGAAGTTGAGCAAGGAGCGCTCTGTTACTAGGAGCAACTCAGATGGAAGGACTGTAGGGGATGGGAGGGGAAGAGGTGGAGGAGGAGAAGGAGGGAGGAAAAGGAGGAGCAGAAGGATGAGGAGGAGGAGAAGGGAGGATTATAAGGGAGAAGTTAGGTGAAGGAGGAGGAGGGTGAAGGGGAAGGAGTGAGAAGGAGCAGGAGGAGAGGGAGGGGAAGGAGAAAAGAAGGAGGAAGGAGGTGAGTAGCAAGAGAGGGAGGAGAAGGAGGAAGGGAAGAATGGGAGAAGCAGGAGATGGAGGAGAGTTAAGGAGGAAGAGGAGAGGAGGAGATGGAAAAGGAGGAGAAGGAAGATCATCTTATAATGAATACCATTCTCACCTTATTTCTCCTTCTCATCCTTCTCTCCTCTTACCTACTTGACTTACTCCCGCTTTTCCTCCTCCAGTTTTCTACCACTCCAGTTCTCTCCGGAAAGGAGACGAGAAGGGAGAAGGAAACGAAGGAAGATGGAGCAGAAGAAGGCCAGTAGAGGAATGAGGAGGAGGAGCAGGAGAAGGATCACAAGGAAAAGGAGAAGGTGGAGAGGGGAGGTAAAGGAGGATAAGGGAGAAAGAAGGTGGAGAGGAAAAGAGAAGGAGGAGAATGATGAAGGAGGGAGTGTGAAACGGGAGGATGAGGATGGAGAAGGAGTGATTGATAAGAAAACAGCAGAAGAAGGAGGAGGAGAATGGGGAGCAGAAGGAGAAGGGAGGACTAGAAGGAAAAAAGAGGAGGAGGAGAGGGAGGATGGTAATGGAGGAGAAGGATGAGGAGGGAGGAAGATTAAAAATAAGAGGAAGAAGAGGAGAAAGAGAAGGAAGAAACAGAGAGAGAAGTAAAAAAGTTGAGGTGGAAGAGGAGGTAGAGAATTATCGGCTATTAGATCATCTCAAGAGACGAAGTTAAAAGAAGAGGAAAGAGAAAGATGGTGAAGAGGCAAGAAGAGGAGTGAAGTCAAGAGGAGAGTCAGAGGAGGAAGAAGGGAAGAAGAAGATGAAGACGAAGAGGTGGGAAAAATAAGAAGTGAAGGAAGATGAAGAGGAAGAAGAGGATGAGGAAGGATAAGAAGAAGGAGTGAAGAACAAGAGATGAAATGAACAAGAAGAAAAGAGGAAGAGGAAGAGGAAGAAGAGGGTGAAGAAGAGGAAGGAGGAAATGAGGAAGATGAAGAGGAAGAAGATGGAGAGAAAGAGGAATAAGTAGAAGAAGATGATGATGAAGAGGATGAAGAAAGAAGAAGAAGAAGAAGCAGAAGAAATAGAAGAAGTTAAGAAGAAGAAGAAGAAGAAGAAGAAGAAGAAGAAGAAGTAGAAGAAAAAGAATTAATAGGTCAGGTCGAGTGGAGAAAACAGGTGAAAAAGGAGGTAATGACATAGAATGGCACTCAGCGCTTAGAAGAAAGTCCTTTTCAAAACAAGGGCTTAAAAGCATTGTACAGTATTAGTTCAGGAAGCCTCCCTCCCTTTACCACATTATAATGGTGGCATGTGATATTAGTTATAGGACATTTGCTAATTATTCACCGACTAACAAGATTATTAGAATGACGTAGAAGAAGTGATTTTCTCGGTTAATAGGTGAAATGAATGATAAGAGATAAATAAGGAGACAAATGTTGAGAATGTTGGACGAAGAAAGTAAAGAAGTTAGAAGAAGAAGAAGAAGAAACAGAAGAAGCAGAAGAAGAAGAAGTTAAAGAATAGATGGAGAGAATATGGAAAAGAAGTTGTTAAAGAGAATAAGAAGAAAAGCTAGAGATGAATGGAGAAGAAAAGTGAAGGAAGCAGAAGGAGAAGGAAAAAAAGAAGGAGGAGAAGAAGAAGGAAGGAAAAGAAAATCAAAGAAGGATACAGAAGTTGAAGCGTTAGCCAGAACATTTTACAAGACAGAAGAAGAAGAAGGAGGAAGAAAGAAAAGGAAGAAGGATGAGAAGTTGAGGAGAAGAAGATGGAAAATGAAAAGGAGAAGGTAAAGGAGAATGATAATCGAAGGAATGATAAGAAGGAACCAAAGAAGAAGGAAGAGGAAGAAGGCTATGAAGAAGAAGAGGGAGAAGAAGAAGAAGAAGAATAAGATGAAGGAAGAAGCTAGCTAAACATTAGTTGTAGCTAGAAGAAGAAGAGGATAGAAAACGAAAGATGAAGATGGAGAAGGAGAATATAGAAGATATGGAGGAGGAGAAGGAAAAGGAGAAGGAGAAGAGGATGAAGACGGGAGAATGAAAGAGAAAGAAGAAGGAGAAGCAGGAGGATGAAGGGAGTAGAAATTTCCAACTTGAAGGAGAAGAGATGAGAGAAGAAGGGAGAAGAAGAGAGGAGGATGATATAGGAGTATTATTATCACGACTTGAGTTCTAGTGTATGATAGTTATAAATTGAACGACATTGAAAATTAAAGTAACTACAATATTCGAATCAAGAAAGAGAGAAGAATTGGAAGCTTAAAGTGGAAGTAGAAGCACAATAAAGTGGAAGCTTATTTGATCATGAGTATACAAAGAAATAAAGAAGGGAGAGAGAAAGGAAGAGAGAAAGGACAAGGAGAAAGAAGAAGAAGGAAGAGAGAGACAACAAGAATTCCTTCAAAACTTTGTATGAACAAAATTCTCAACATTTAATTGGTGGGTGTGAGGAGTAATTTTAGAATTCCCACGCCCAGCAAAAATACGAGAACGTAAATGGCCCATATCTTATCGGGGTCTGAATAGAGCAGTTAGAGACACCGTTGTCGGGCGCGCTGCTGGGCGAGATCTTAGTGTAAACAAACGTTTAGTGTAAATAGCATGTCAAGACAATAGTTGCGGATCAAAGCTTATGAAGCACAACACACACCGATTAGTCATTGCACTTCACAGTCGCGTGTGCAAGCATTCAAGGAGCAGCTATGTTGGAAGTACTGTGACTAAACGTGACTAATTTAGTCTTGTCTTGTCTTGACTAACCGGTGTACGCCTAGCCTTAGGATTTGAATTTTGACTGATATCCGAATTTTGTACAAGATTGTACATGTAGAAACTACAGAAAGTTCAAATAATCATTAGGGACTGACTGTCTGATTTATGTTAAGCAAACGGAAAATAAACAGAGTTGACAAGACGACAAGAACAATTCAAGTTTGCCCGTGCATTTACACTGGAGTCCAAGAAGGAGAAGGAGAAGAAAAGAAGGAAGGGGATGAAGAAGAAGATGAAGAAGAAAGAAGAAGAAGAGAGGAGAAGGAGGAGGACAAGAGGAAGAACAAGAAGACGAAGATGAACAAGAAAAGTTGGAAAAGGAGAAGAGAGAGAGGAAGGACAGCAGAAGAAGGAGGAGAAGGAGAAGGAGGAGAAGGGGAGAAGGAGGAGAAGGAGGAGAAGGAGGAACAAGGAGGAGAAGGAGGAGAAGGAGGAGAAGGAGGAGAAGGAGGAGGAGGAGGAGAAGGAGGAGAAGGAGGAGAAGGAGGAGAAGGAGGGAGAAGGAGGAGAAGGAGGAGAAGGAGCAGGAGGAGGAGAAGGAGGAAAAGGAGGGGAGGAGAAGGAGAAGGAGGACGGAGGAGGAGAAGAAGGGAGATGGAGGAGGAGGAGGTGAAGGAGGAGAGGGAGGAGAAGGAGGAGCAGGAGGATCAGAAGGAGAAGGAGGAGAAGGAATCATCTTATTATTCTTCACTTCTTCAAGAAGAGGATGAGGAGGAAGAGGAGAAGAAGAACAAGAAGAAGAAGATCAACAAGAAGACGTTGGAAAAGGAGAAGAAGGAGGAGAGGAAGAAGAAGATCGAAGAGGACAGGAAATGAGGAGAAAAGAAAAACATGGAGAAGAAGGAGAAGGAGAAGCGAAGGATTAAGAAGAAGAAGAAGAAGCAGAAGACGAGAAGGGACTGAGGTTTAGACAACTTGACAGACAAAGTTTGAAGCACAGTTTTGACACTTATGTGACAGTGGGAAGTTACATGAGAACACAAGGATTGGAGTGACATGAAAGGAAGAAGAAGGAGGAGGAGAAGAAGGAGAAGGTGTAATGGGAGAAGAGGGAGGAGAAGGCAGATGAGGAGTAGGAGGAGGTGTGAGAGTAGGGGAAGAAGTAGGAGAAGAAAAGAAAAAGGAGGCAGATCATGATCAAAAATTTTTTTTATCACCTCACAGAATATCAGAGATTAATTGAAACTGATTATTCAGTTCATAATAACTTATAAACATTAGATTCTATGGAATATGAGAAAGAAATGGATAGAGGAGGAGGAGGAGGAGGATTGTGAGAAGAAGGATCGGGTACAGGAGAGAGTAGGAAGAGGAGGAGGAGAAGGAGGAGGAGGTTGAGGTTTGGGAGAAGAAGAAGAAGAGGAAGAAGAAAGGCGAAGAAAGAAGAAGAAAGAAGAAGAAAGAAGAAGAATAAAGAAGAAGAAGAAGAAGAAGAGAAGAAAAGAAGAAAAAGAAGAAGATGGTAGAGTAGGAAGAGTAGCGGGCAGACTTGGAAAGGAGAGGAAAGAGTTGCCAAATAAAGAGAATAAATTACGATGATCTATAAGGACTAAGGAATATTTGAAGAGGCAGAGGATATTGTGACAAAAGTGAAGGGAATTTTATAAGACAGGAATATACCAGCGAAGTGTAGAAAATGAGCTGAGTAGAGAAAGTAGGTGTGGAGAAAGGAAAAAGAAGAAGAAGAAAGATGAAGAAGGAGAAGAAGAAGAAGAAGAAGAAGAAGAAGAAGAAGAAGAAGAAGAAGAAGAAGAAGAAGAAGAAGAAGGAAGAAGGAAGAAGAAGAAGAAGAAGAAGGGGTTGTAGAAGAAGAAGAAGGAGGAGGAGAAGAAGAGAAACAAGGAGAAGAAGGAGAAGAAGGAGGAGAAGGAGGTGGACGAGAAGATGAAAGAGAAGATGAAGAAGGAAGGAGAAGAAGGAAGATGAGAAGGAGGAGAAGAATTGATTGATTTATTGATTAATTGCTTTATTAAGGGCGGAGTTAGAACTCCTGTTCCTTCTACAACACGAAGAGAGAGAAAGAATAAAAAAGACAAGGAGAAGAAGGATAACAAGAAGAAGAAGAGAAGGAGGATGAAGAATAAGAGAAGTAAAAGGAAGGAGTAGAAGAATGTATTGTGGAGAAGGAGGTCATGGAGAAGGGGAGTGAGGTAGAGGAGGTGTGATAGGAGAAGGAGGAAAAGAAGGAGGAGTAAGAGAAATAGGAGGAAATGAAGAAGAGGAGAAGGAGGAGGAGAAGAGGAGGAGATGAAGTAGGGAGGAAAGTGATAGATGGGTGAGGTGAAAGAAGAGGAGGAAGATGAGATGAAGGAGGAGGTGATGAAGAAGATGGAGAACGAGGAGTGGAAGAAGGAGCAGGATGATGAGAATGGAAATGGGGTAGAGAAAAAATCAAACACTGGAAGACGTCAACATTGAAAAAATATTTCATCACAGATATCTCTCTGAATCATCAATATTCTTCAGCTTCCATGATAAAATCCCCCTCCCCCACGGGAAAATCTCTTTTCAAAGTACGAGGCCTCCCAATTCCCAAATCACAAGTTAGAGAGTGAGATTTTAGGAATTATCAAAGAGCACATTAACATCAATGATAATACAAAAAAGGGTAGAATCACTTCCAATCAGGATATCCTATGACAAAAAACCATATTTCAACTCAAATTTGCAAAGAGGAATCATCATTTTCAATCACAACTTTTAAACCGATGTCAATCAGGTCAAACTCTGTGAAAAAGAACCCTTTGATCAATCAGTGTCAAGTGAATGAAATTTATCGACATTTTTCTCTTAAATCCTCTGATAGAAAAACAGAGATTAAGCATTGGTTGAACAGTGGAATATGAAATGGAATTAGAAAGGAGGACGAGGAGGAGAAGAAGTGGAGGGAGAAGGAAAAAAAGGAGAAGGACGTGGGGAAGAAGGGGGAAGAGGTGGTTGAGGAGGAGGTGGCGAGAAGAAAAAGGAAGAGAAGGGAAAGAAGTAGGAAAAGGAGATGGGGAGAAGATGAAGAACATGGAGGAAGAGGTGGAGGATGAGGAGAAGGAGGAGGAGGAGAAGAAGGAGAAAGTGGAGAAGGAAAAAGAGGAGAAGAAGAAGGAAAAAAGGAGGAGGTGTAAGAGGAATAGGTGAGAATGGAGAAGAGGAGGACGAGGGGAAAGAGAAGGAAAAGGGGGAGAAAAGTGTGGTGGAGGGAAGGAGGAGGAGGAGGAGAAAAGAAGGAGGAGGATAAGAAGGGAGGAAGGAGAAGTTAAGGAAAATGGAATGAAAGTGATGAGGATGAGGAGGAGGAGGAGGAAAAGGAAAAAGGGAAGAAAAAAAGGAGGAGGAGGAAATAAGAGACCAGGTGAGAATGGGAGAAGAGGAGGATGAGAAGAAAGAGAGGAGAAGGAGAGAGGAGTGATAGAAGGGGAGAAGGAGAAAAGGAGGAGGAGGAGAAGGAGTTAAGAACGGGAGAGGGGGAGAAGGTGTTGGAGGAGAAGGAAGAATGGAGAAGGAGAAGGAGGAGGAGGAGAGTGAAAGTGAGGAAGAGAAGAAAAAGGAGGTGAGAAGAATAAGAAAAGGAGAAGGAGGAGGAGGAAGAGAAGAAGAATGATGGAGGAGGAAAAGGAGGAGGAAGAGAGGAGGTGGAGAAGAAGACGAAGAGGAAGAAGAGGAAGAAAAAGGAGAAGGAGGAGAAGACGAATTTGGATGAGTAGAAAGAGGGAGGAGTAGGGAGAAGGAGGGAGAAGGAGGAGGAGAAGGAGAAGGAGAAGGAGAAGTAGGAGGAGGAGGAGGAGAAGAAGGAGGAGGAGCATTAGGAAGAAGAGGAGGCAGGAGAAGGATGAAGAGGTGCAGAAAAAAGTGGAGAATTTTGCAAAATATGAAATAAAACGCTTCATAATTTGCGAAATTGACAGTTTGCTCTCAAAGGGGAATATTTGACAGTTTCTTTTTTGCTGAAAATTAGTAAATTAATCCAATTAGTAATGGTGGAGTCGTTTTTATGAAAGATTAATTCGATTGTCCTACTGGACTCTGGACATGGAATGACATGAGAAATGACAAACTAGAATCGTTATTTTCGTTCCTCATATCCAACTTCATTATTTTCCTTCTTCACCTTCTATTCATAATTATCCTTCTTCTTTTCTTCATTATTTTTCTTCTCCTTTTCATTCTTCTCCTTCTCTTTTTTCTTCTTCTGTTTATGCTATACTCTATAGTCTATCTCCTTTAACCCTTTGTACTAATTCTACTCGAATCTCTATTTCATTTAAACTTTTTCGCTTGGTCTCGATCTCTTCATAAATTTTCTTGCATCACCTTTCTCCTTCCATTCCTTTCGTTCTTTTTGTTGAGTCTCTATTTTTTCAGAGCCTGTACTCATTAGACGCTTTGAACTGTGACCTGTCTCTAATGGTCATTATTTATCTTCAAGCTTTCTTTCAAAAAGTGGGGAAATTTTTTTATGTGAGAGAAAAGCGTTGAATTTGTAAGGGGTCTGTGAACGTTTAACGCATGGTTGAAACATGAATGAGTGGAGATGTAGCTGTAAGGTCAGACGAGGAGGAGGAGGAGGAGTAGAAGGTGGAGGGAGACGAGGAGGAGGAGGAGGAGGAGGAGGAGGAGGAAAAGGAGGAGGGAGAAAAAGGGAAGGAGGGAGAGGAGTTGGGGAAGAAGAAGAACGAAGAAGAGTAGAAGAAGGAGAAAGAGGAGGAGAAGGATGAAGAGAAAGAGAAGGAAAACGAGGAGGAGTTGGAAAAGGAGGAGAAGGAGGAAGAGGAGTAGAGGGAGAAAAGGAGTAAGAGAAAGAGGAGGAGAAGGTATTGGAAAAGGAAAAGAAGGAGGAAGAGGAGAAGAAGGATGTAGAGGAGGAAAAGGAGGAGGAGGAAGAGAAAGTGGAGGAAGAGGAGGATGGGGAGGAGTAGGAGGAGGAGGAGGTGTGTGGTAAGGAGGAGTAGGGAGGAGAGGAGGAGTAGGAGGTGGAACCCTATCGGGTTCTTAATAATTTTATGAAACCGTTTGCTGGATGAATTGCTTCCATTTATCTTGTCGCACCTGTCTCTACAGAAAACCATTCACTCACAAAATATTGGAATCCTAGTCTAAAAATTGCGATCAATAAATAATATCTCCTACAATATTTCATTCAAAAACCATATTCAACTTATAATTTTGCATGTCTTGGTTGTTTTAAGTTAGATTATCAGTGAATAATATTTCAAAGATAGTGGCATCCCGGAAAAGAACTTCCATATTTTCCGCGCGCAATTCTCACTTATAAGAATTTGTTGTTTGCCGCAAGACAAGACGAGATTTGCCGGAAGTTTAGTCATTGGCATTACATAGTTTCGGCGGCGTGGTGCCGTTACACAACGATGCAATGACTAATCGGTGCGTGCTGTTTCATGCAAGCAACCATGTAGCGATCACGTGACCAATCTCGTCTTGTCTTGTCTTGACTCAACCGGTGTAAATACTAGCTCACTTTCAAAATTCAGTGCTGTGGAAGTAGGCGTGACTATCCTCCCACCGACCAATCACAAACGCAGTATCCACCGCCACCATATTGACCGGCAGCCATTTCTGCATAAACCCTGTTGGTGCTACCTTATCTAGCGGGCAGGGGAATTTCGAACTAAAATGTCAGTCACCATCAGTCTTCGCCTAGGTTGAAAGAAGGCGTGACTACTCTCCCACCGACCAATCGCGACCGCGCGAATTGTCATCCATAAAAACCTGTTGATGCACTACTGTTCCACATATAACAGTTAGAATTCCGAAGTATTACAAGACGATATCGTTTAGTCACAGCATTAACATATTGCCAGAAGCAACACACACACCCTGATTAGTCATTGCATCTGGTGTGTGCTGCTCTGGCAATCAACCATGTGAATTACTGTGACTAAACGTGACTAATCTCGTCTTGTCTTGTTCACCTCCAACCGGTGCATGCCTAGTCAATGAAGAAAGTATTTTGTCTATCTACAGCTGACAGCAGCTCAGTCTTACCAATGAAATTCTACCTTGTACAGATTTTATTATCTTTTAAGCTCTATTTATGTGTGATTTCACAAACTAACACTCAAGGAATTTAATAATTTAGTTTATTCTATGCCAACAGATATTGCCACAGGAAACTATTTTATCTTTCCATCAAATTTCTCAAATTAAAAATCATTATATTTGAAAAAAATAGAGCCTGCAAAAATTGATTTACTTATCTTTCTTTTGAATCCGCATCAAATGGTCCACTAAACTTCCACGAACTTTCCAAAAGTCACATTCTTTTCATATATAAGATTATTAAACTATTCTCTTTTTTCTTTTCAGATTTTCAACTGTAAGATCTCCCACAAAAGATTCACTAGGACAAATAAGAGCCTCTGATTGGCTGTTACAACTGAGAGATCAACCAATAGGAAGTCAAGGTGAGTGAAACTACAGAGTCTGTCTAATAGCAGTGTGGGCATTGAGAGTCTCACTTTTGATTGGTAACCTTCTTAATTCTTTCCCATTCTTTCTCTTTATATCTCCTCCTATTTTTCTTTTGAACTTTTCTCTTACACTCTAGTAAATTTATCCTAATTATTTTATCTTTTTTCTTATATTTTATCATGAAATTATTCTCATGTCTCTTTTTCATTCTTTCTCTTCTTCTTTCTTCTTTCTTTCTTCTTTCTTCTTCTTCTTCTTCTTCTTCTTCTTTTCATTTTCTTCTTCTTCCTCTTTTTCTTCTTTCTTTCTCTTTCTTTCTTTTTTCTTTTTCTTTTCTTTCTTCATCTTCTTCTTCTTTTTGATAATTCTACTTCTACAAATTTGATATGATGGAAAATTCAATTATTTTTGTGTTCGATAGTATAATGGAACTGATTCGAATGCAAAAATATTATCGCTCGTTTACTAACGTTAATCACTGTTTTCAAATTTTAATCCTTCACCATATACAGGTCGAAGTAGTATTTAAACCTCATAAGATTTTCTTTGAAATGAAACGCAAACCATGTAATATGTTATGTTCACTGATGATTCACTACACTGATACGTCAAGCATATTATGTTTCGTATGCTAAGGACTGTACTGTAGGGAGGTAATAGGATTGAAGCTCATTTCTCCTTCTTCTCTTCATTCTCCTCCTTTTCTCATTATCCTCATTACCTCATCCTTCTCCTCTTCTTCTCATTCTTCTTCTTCCTTTCCTCCTTCTTCTCCTCATTTTATCTCCTCCTTCTCCTCCTTTCTCCTCCTTCCTCCTTCTCCTTCTCCTCCTTCTCCTCCTTTCCTCCTCCTTCTCCTCCTTCTCTCCCTTCTCCTCCTCTCCCTCCTTCTCCTCCTTCTCCTTCTTCCTTCTTCTCCTTCCTCCTCCTTCTCCTCCTCTTCTCCTTCTCTCCTTTTCTCCTCCCTTCCTCCTCCTCTTCTTCTCATCCTCCTCATCACTCCTACATCAAGGTCTGACCAACACAAATATATCGTTACTATCATGTGACTTCTACCTCAGTGATTATTGTTCAGTGTATATGTGATTCTGATATGTGAACAGATATCCGATATCTTATTCAACGCTATTGTGTATCCCTCATTTACATATCATATGATCATCAACAGTATATTATAATGGTAGTCAAGACAAGATACAGTTAAACACATTACGTTGTTATGAACACACACCGATGTCTCTTCATCACTATGTGAATTACTTTGACTAAACGCTAATCTCGTCTTGTCTTGTCTTTACTGGTGTACGCTATCGTCTCCTTCCTGAAGTACTAATCAGAGTGGTTTCTCAACATTTCGTTCATTCATAAGATGTTAATATGTTTGATAGAAGAAGAAGAAGAAGGAAGAAGGAATAAAGGAAGAAGAAGAAGAAGAAGGGTGGGAAGGGGTGGGAGGGGAATTGGAGGGGGAAGAAGAAGAAGAAGAAGAAGAAGAAGAAGAAGAAGAAGAAGAAGAGAAGAAGAAGAAGAAGAAGACGGCAGACAGAAAGGAAGGAGTGAAAAGGTGAAACGTTTGAATCTCGCTACATTGATTGAAACCTTTGATGTGTTAATTTCTGGCGAAAATCTTCTTTGAAAGTGTCTTATACCGTTCGTACACCTACCTCGCGCAATGAGCTAATCACAAAATCCTCTCTTTGACTGTATCGCCTCTGAATAGTTTGGAGAAGATCATGAAGAAGAACAAACCGAAGAAGGTGATGGAGTTGAAGAAGAGAAGAAGAGAAGAAGGAGAAAAGAAGAAGAGAAGAAGAAGAAGAAGAAGAAGAAGAAGAAGTGAAGAAGAAGAAGAAGAAGAAGAAGAAGAAGAAGAAGAAGAAGAAGAAGAAGAAGAAGAAGAAGAAGAAGAAGAAGAAGAAGAAGAAGGAAGAAGAAGAAGAAGAAGAAGAAGAAGAAGAAGAAGAAGAAGAAGGAGAAGAAGAAGAAGAAGAAGAAGAAGAAGAAGAAGTTGAAGAAGAGAGAGAGAAAAGAGGAAGAGAGAAGAGAGAAGAAGAAGGAAAGAGAAGAGGAAGGAAAAGTTTCAAAAGTAATTCTTTCTCTAAAACTTCTTGAAGTTATTTTCAATAATCCTGATAGTTTTCAAGACATGAATAGTATAAAAACTTTGTGTTCCTGAAAATGATGGAGAGAAGATCTCAGAGATTTCTCTAATTACAATTTAAGGAGATGTACAAAAAATCCTTTAAGACTGTGAAGAACAAGAGAGAAATAGTTTCTAGGGTATCTGAAGTTGATGATACTGAAGTCGGAGTTGAAAGCGGACAAAATGAGATTCGTGTTCTATAAGAAAGTTCGGAAGAAATGAATGAAGAGACTTAAAAGTTTTGATGAAAAAGATGTTTCTAAGGAAGAAGACTAAAAGGAGAAAAGTGACGAGAAAAGAAGACAAAATTTCATCATATTTTCAATCAGAATTTCCTTATTTTTTATTTACTTATTTCATCATTTTTTTTATTTTATTAAATTTCCTTCTTACATTTTCCTTTATTTTTATCTGATAATATCCTCCTCATCTTTCTTCATTTTCCTCTTCTTCTACATTCTTCCTTCTCCTCCTTCCTCCTTCTCCTCCTCCTCCTTCTTCCTTTCCTCCTTCTCCTCCTCCTCTTCTCCTCCTTCTTCCTTTCCTCCACCTTCCTCCTCCTCTCTTCCTCTTCCTCCTCCTCCTCCTCCCTCCTCCTCCTTCTATCTCCTCTCATCTCCTCCTTTTCCATATCCTTTATCCTTAATCCTTTTCTCCTACATCCTCCTCCATGTTTCTCACATTTTCTGTCTCCTCATTATCTACAATTTGATGATAAGGAGAGGTTGTGTCACGCAAACATTGTCTGAATAATTTCCAAATTTCCGTGGCTAGCAAGATGATGTCAGTACATGTTTCATACATCTCGATGAGTGATGTTGGGGTGGTGGAGGAGGAGGTGGAGGAGGAGGAGATGAGGAGGAGGAGGAGGAGGAGGAGGAGGAGGAGGAGAACGAGGAAGGAAGAGGTGCATGGAGAGGACATATTCCAGATCAAAACATTCCATCCGTCTTTATGTTATATCATTATCATTGTGAGAATTATGAGTACAGTGGAAGATGTGCAGTGGAAGAAGAAAGGGTGGAGAAGGGAAGAGAAGAAACAGAGGAGAAGAAATGAGAGGAGAAAAAGAAGAAGAAGAGAGAAGAAGGGAGGAAGAAGAAGGAGAAGAAGAAGAGGAAAAGAAAGAAGAAGAAGAAGAAGAAGAAGAAGAAGAAGAAGGAGAGAAGGAGAAGGAGGAAGAAGAAGAATAAGGAGAAGGGGAAGAAGAAAGAGAAGAAGAAGAAGAAGAAGGAGAAAAATTTCTAACCCAGAAAATTCGTCACCAAAAGGATTCTAACCTGATTTATAAATCGATTTTTAAACCGAAAATTTCTAACTAGGTTTATTTTTTTCTAGGTTTACCTTCTAGGTTAGAAAAAACTTTTTTCTAGGTTTTTCTTTTTATGTATCTATCTATTTATTACTCGTTTATCTATATTTATTTATCTAGGGTAACTCGTTTGTGGGATATCAAAGTCACAACGCATTGTATATTGATATTTACTGTATATTGATTTTCAACTTGGTGATAATTAATTCTTATTCTTTCCGCAGATGGCAGGGAACAACACCACGACCGAGATAGTGTATGAAGAAGAAATCATAAAACAGAAGTACCAGCAATGCATGATACAATTGGAGCTAATGAACCAGACCGGGCCTCATCTGGAAGGTAAGTTCTATAATTAATAATCTTATACTTTGATAATCATTTGAAATAAATTGCTCTTTGCTTGAGGGATAAATCAGAGACTAGATTGTTTATATTATTTTATTTTTTTGCTGCGTATGATGCTCACATAAGGCTAGGCGTACACCGGTTAGTCAAGACAAGAAAAGACGAGATTACTCTCAGTAATTCACATAGTTGCTTATGAAGCAGCACACACTGATGCAATGACTAATCGGTGTGTGTTGCTTCACAACTATGTGAAGTACTGTAACTAAACGTCTTGTCTTGACTTACACTAGCCTTATACTATAATCGTTTGAATTAAATTGCCCTGTTTGAGAGGTGATTCTTGAGACTAGAATAAATTTTCATAGTACTTCATTTTTTTGCTGCGTATGATGCCCACATAAGTGTTTTACTTGTACGTGGGTTAGGAGGTGGAGAATGAAATTTATGAATTCAATGAGAAGAGGGAGAAGTAGAAGAAGTAGAAGAAGAAGAGTGAAAATAATGAGGAGAAAGGAGGAAAGGAGGTTGGAAAGGAGGAGGAAAAGGAGGAGGAGGAGAAGGAGGAGGAGGAGGAGAGAAAAGTGAAGGAGGAGGAGAAGGAGAATGATGAAGAGAAAAAAGAGATCGAGGAGTTTGTGGTGAATAATAATAATAATAATATAATAATTTCTCTGAATGCCAATAATATGCATTCAGAGGAGTTTATTTACAAATACTTATAAAGAGGAGGAGGAGGAGATTGTCATGAAGGATAAAGAGGAGGAGGAGGTGGAGGAGGAATAATGATTGATACTTACTCATCACTCATACGAATCTTCTTGCTCTATTTTTAATATGAAGAAGAAAAATAACAAAAGTCTTAGTTGCAGATTAAAATAAACAAAAAAATAAGGAATAACAAGAAGAAGAGTAAGATCAAGAAGGAGAAAATATGAGGAATTGCAGGCAAAAATACGGAAGCCGTGAAAATAAGTTTTATAGGGTAAGACACGATCGAAACAGGGAATATAGATATAGTTGCGACGCTAAAAGTCGTCTATATTTAGGAGTCATCATCATCATCATCATCATCATCATCATCATCATCATCATCATCATCATCATCATCATCATCATCATCATCATCATCATCATCATCATCATCATCATCATCATCATCATCATCATCATCATCATCATCATCATCATCATCATCATCATCATCATCATCATCATCATCATCATCATCATCATCATCATCATCTTCTTCTCCATCTTCTTCTTCTTCTTCTTCTTCTTCTTCTTCTTCATCATCTTTTCTTCTTCTTTTCTTCTTCTTATTTTTCTTCTTTTTCTTCTTTCATCTACTTCTTCTTCTACTTCCTCTTCTAAATTTCTTCTGATTCCTCTTCTTCTTCTTCTTCTTCTTCTTCTTTATCACCTACTTCTCTTTGCCTCCTTCTCCTCCTCCTCCTGTTTCACCACAATCTCCGCCTCCTGTTTCACCACAATCTCCTCTCCTATTTTTCTCCTCCTCCTTTTCCTTCCTCCTCCTCCTTATCTCCTCCTTCTTCCCCTCCTCCTACACCACCATCTCCTCCACAATCTCCTGCTCCTTATACTCACCTCCTCCTTCTTCTCTTCTAATTTTCTTCTTATCATTTCTTCCTCTTCTTCTTATTCTTCATCGCCTTCTCCTCCTCCTCATCCTTCTCCTCCTCCTCCTCTTCCTCTATCTACTCTCACTTCCTCTCCACCTTCTCCTCCTCTTCCTCCTCCTCCCAGTTATCAGTTTTAATCAGGCCATCCCCAACTAGTATCACCAGAGATCAGTTATCAACAACTAGTAGAGTGAGGGTGTCATCCAAGATTAAAGACAGGTCTTGTCGGCTAGATTGGCTCTCGAGTTGCCACCACTCTAGCTAGAGTGGTCTCGCTAGACCTGTCATGGGCCATTTGCTCTAGTTAGTGGCTGCTGGGCTTTGATTCAATCAGGAGTGAGGGCTGTTACAAGCCTCTCTCTCTCTCTCCTGCAATCTGTCTCACTCTATTACAGTTTTAGTAGGGTAGCAAGAGAGTACTTTTTTGCTTTTGCTCATATCTCTCTCTTCTCACTCTCATCTCTCCTCCTCTTGAGGATTAACTGTAAGAGAGGCCGCAGGGTCGACCTCTCAACTCACCTAGGCTGAAATAAAGGCAGTTCATTCATCTTCTTTCTCAAGTAAATATTCTCTATTCTAACTGACCTTTCCTCTCTCTCTTACTTTCCCGGTCTTATCTCTTCAACCTCAATGCCTCTCTACCTCTTATATCAACTTGTGGTTTTCATTCATGATTCTTCTAATAATTCCAATTAATTAGAGTATTAGGTTTGAGCATATCGAAGAACTCCTTCACTATGCAAGATGTAGTTATCTGATTAGGTCACAGATTTCAATTATCCAGTTGATTTAGAGAGCAACACACACCGACAAGTCATTGCATAGGTGTGTGCTGCTCATAAGCAAGATATGTAATTACTGTGACTAAATCGCGACTAATCTCGTCTGTCTTGTCTTGACAACCAGTTACGTCATGTTCTTATGAAGCAGCACACCGGATGCAATGACTAATCGCGTGTACTACCCGCGAGCAACTATGTGAAGCACTGTGACCTAAACGCGACTAATCTCAATCTTGCTCATGTCTTGTCTAACCGGTGTACGCCTAGCCTTATTGATTCAATAGTTAATTGAACAACTGAGGAACCGGGCATAATGCCTCATAGATGTTTTTGTGATTTTTTTGGGAAATTTCTCACAAACAGTGGAGTTCGAATATACTGTCGACTAGGCTATAGAATATAAATAATCAAAAATATCTTCTACAAAAACTGAACGTAGCGAACTAGTAGGAGAAGAAGAAAAAGACGATGTAAGAAAATAACTGGAGAAATGTACGACTATTTCAACCTCGCTAAGCATGTAATCAAGGAGAAAACCTCCCGTCATAAATTTATGAGAAACGTATCCGAGATCACCATGGCAACACAGGTCTTAATGAGAAGAAGTCGAAATAGTAAGTGAGCGAAGTAGAAGGAGAAGAAGCAGAAGAAGGTAAAGAAGAAGAAGAAAAAGGAAAAGATGAAGGGAACAATAGAAGAAGATGTGAGTCAAGAAAACGAGGAAGAAGAGTGTTAGGTGAGTAACAATGAGGAGGGCAAGGAGGAGAAAAAGGAGAAAAGGGAAAGAAGTAATGGGAGAAGAAAGACCGAGGGCTAAGAGGAAACAGAAGAAGGAAATGACGTTTGAGGAAGTAGCAAAGAGGAAAAGAAGAAGAAGAAGAAGAAGAAGGTTAAAGAAGAAGAAGAAAGTAGGAAAGAAAAGGTAAAAGGAGGAAAAGAAGAAGAAAACGTAGGAGGAGGGAGAAGGGAGAAGGGTAAGAAGAGGAGGAAAAAGGAGAAGAAGAAGGAGAAAGATGGAAAAGAAGGAGAAGTAGGAGAAGAAGAAGATAGGTAGGGAAGGAACAATAGAAGAAAATGTGAGACTGGAAGACAAAATGAGAGAGTGCAAAGATGAGTAAGAATGATGAGGGGAAGAAGGAAAGAAAGAAGAAGACAAATAAGGAGAGAAATAATAGAAAGTACGAAGAGTATGAGAAGAAAAAGAAAAATAAGAGAAATAAGGGGGAAAGAATTGAAAAAAATGGAAGCAAGAAGGCTCGCGAGGAGGATGATGGTTGAGTAAGAATGAGGAAAGGAAGGAGAAGAAGAAGAAGAAGAAGAAGAAGAAGAAGAAGAAGAAGAAGAAGAAGAAGAAGAAGAAGAAGAAGAAAGAGAGACATAAAAAATAACAAAATTTGAAAGAGAGAAAAGAAAAAGACTGGGGAAAAGAGGAGAAGTTAGGCTAAAGAAGAAAATTAAGAAAAAGGAAGGAGAATTAACTGAGCTTATTGGAGCAGAATAATACGAGTCTAACAATCTACGAGTATTTATAGTGAAAGATCTCATCTTTATATAGGATAATGTGGAACTCTCTTTATGTTATCAGACACACTGAAGTAATCATGTCAATCCAAAAACATCACAATCTTTGTTTTCTATTTCAACACACAAAGTAAAGACCTGTTTTTACAAGATTGGATTTCTCCATGAAATAAAACTGTTCAAAATTCAACATCATATTTTCATTTTGTCATAAACTAGATCAGTGACGATCAGTGACGTGGTATGCTTATTTGGTCATCGCCGGGTATATATCCTTTAGGAAAGCATACCACGCTTCGCCACGGAACTAGATATTCATAGGTGAGGTAATCATCAAAACTCGGAAGGGAAATAGTGCAGGCTCAGCTCAGTTTTCCTCTCCCAGATTGTATTATTATAATTTTGTGATTGTGTAAATGAATAATATTAGTTTATGCAATGGTTGTATTATGAGAGCCTTAGAACGACGAGTGAGATACCGAGGTTAAAATAAGGTAACTAAAGAGTCGTTAAAATGCTAAAATACAACCATTGCATACACCATTTTATCCTCGACCAACAAAAAACAATGACATCTTCATTATCAATCTTGATTCAAACGACCATTGTTCTATATCAATGATTAGTTATAGGTTAGGAAGCTGCTTAAAGTACAACTACCATGCTTCTATCAGCTGCGATAGTGTTTTGTTCTGTTCCAGTGTTTTAAAACTGGAACAGATCGAACTAGGCCCGTGTTATAATATACAATCTGTACTGTAATGAGGTCATTACAGTAAAAGTTTCAAATTCCATTTCAAAAAAGCTGCTGTTTCGATTCAAATTATGAAACTTTAATGATAGCGTTACAACACGGTCATAGATAAAATATGAAAAAACTATCCTGTATTTTTTTTCAAAGTAATTAAAGATTTTTAATAATATTGTTCACACCAACCTTCTGTTTTAGTTCAATGACTGGTACAGAAACATGAAACTTTTTCACTTTTTCCAAGTAATCAAGAAATTTACACCATATGAACTTTGTTTTTGTTCGAATATTGATGCATAGCAATATTGATATATAGCAATATTGATGCATATTTATTGTGAAACTCTTTTGTTGGTAGAATATTCTTGGTGGTTTTTCAATGATAAATGAAGTGGCGGTATTCAACCTTTTTCAATAGAGCAGTGATTGGAAAGAATATTTTCAGTTGAGAAGGTACCTCTTTTAAATTTTCCACGCAGAAACGCTGACCCAGCCGGTCGCCTGTTTCATTTCAACCCGCTGAATCAGCCAGTTATCTGACAAGTTAAAAGAATCCTGAGTAGTAAAATGCACATTTTGTGGTAGAATATGGCATAGAATTTTCGATTGGAATATTGTGACAGAAACTCTTCTTCAATACTGTAAAAGATGGTTTTAATTGTTACAGGAATTGGTCATCACTTGGATGAAATGGTATTATTGTGGCGTTGTATGTTTATCGCTCAAATTTCCAGAGACGACTGTCTCAAACATGTTTTGATGGGAGGATCTCGAATTGGCTGAGGAGTGGTAGATGATGAAGAGGAGGAGGAGGAGGTTGGAGGAGGAAAGAGAAGCAGGAGGAGGAGGAGGACAAGGAATAGGAGGAGGAGGAGAAGGAAGAGAAGGGAGAAGATGAGGATATAAAGAGGAGGAGGAGGAGGAGGAGGAGGAGGAGCAAGGAGAAAGGAGACGTAAAAACAAGGGGATGAGGATGAGGAGGAAGATAAGAGGGAGAAAGAGGAGGAGTAAGAGAGTGAGCAGGAGAGGAGGAAGAGAGACTTTAAAAGGAGGAAGAATCGGGGAAGCTTAAAAAAAAATGAGAAAGAGCAGGAGTGTGAAGAGAAGAAGGGGAAGGTGGAGGCAGTGGGAAAGGAGTGAGAGCATGGAAGGGAAAGGAGGAGGAGGAGAAGAAGGAGGAGGATAAGGAAGAGATGAAGCAGGAGAATAAGGACAAGGAAAGGAGGAGGAAGGGAGAAGGAGGAGGGAGGAGAAAGAGAGACGGAAAGGAGGTGGAAGAAGAGGAGATAAAGGAGAGGAGAGAGAGGAGACGTGTAAAGGAGGAGGAGAGCAAGATGAGGAAGAGCAGGAGGAAAAGAAGAAGGGGAAGGTGTAGAAGGAGGGGAAGGTGTAGAAGGAAGGAAAATAGGAAGAGGTGAAGGGGGAGGAGAGGAGGGAGAGAACAAGGAGGTGGAGAAGGAGAAGAAGGATGAGGAGGAGGTGAAGCGGATGAAGGAGAAGTAGGAGAAGGAGCAGGAAGAGGAGACGGAAGGAGGAGGAAGAGCAAGATAAAGAACTGGAGGAAGAGAAAAAGGGAAGGAGGAGAAGGAGGAAGGAGTGAAAAGGAGAAAGAGGCGAAGGGAATGAGAAGGAGAGTAGAACAAGAAGGTGGAGAAGGAGGAAAAGGAGGAGGAGAGGAGGAGGAGGAGGAGGAGGAGGAGGTGGAGGATGGAGAAGGAGCAGGGAAAGGAGAATGAGGAGAAGAAGGAGGAGGATAAGGAAAAGATGAAGCAGGAGAATCAGGAGCAAGAAAAGGAGGAGGAGGGAGAGTAGGAGGAGGAGAGGAGAAAGAAGGAGGAGGGAGAATAGAAGGGAGGGGGAGTAGGAGGAGGAGAGGAGAAAGAAGGAGGAGGGAGAATAGAATAGAATATTCTATTGTAGGGGAAGAGAAGGAGGAGTAAGAAAGGGAGCAAACGGAACTCACCTTTATATTTCTATTGGCCAATTATCGTTTCTCACGTCATTCCAGTTTAACCAATCACAAGCGAAAAGACACGCTAGCTGAGTCTCATTGGCTGATAACTAAGCCCCATTTTGTGGGATGGAATTATTTCAAAATGGCTGCCAATAGGGCTGCAACTGGCTCAGTTTATGGAATGAAATAATAGATTGTTGAACAAAAGTACTGGACGATATATTATTACAACTACAAATTTATTAAGGAAGAAGAAGAAGAAGAAGAAGGAGAAGAAGAAGAAGAAGAAGAAGAAGAAGAAGAAGAAGAAGAAGGAAGAAGAAGAAGGAGAAGTTGAAGTTGAAGTTTTAAATAGATTTTTCAACAAAAGGAGAACGCCTGCCATTGGTCTAGTGAAATCACTCCCTCAGTGGGCGGTTTATCAGTACAAACATAGCAATGAAAATCAATAAATATCTACAAGTAACATATCAAACAAATTTAAGTTTCTATGAGATACATTGTCTCAATTCTTCAATTAATTTGTGGTTGTAATTTATTATATTGTCTTTTGTTCAACAATCTATTATTTCTTTCCATACACTGAGCCAGTTGCAGCCCTATTGGCAGCCATTTTGAAATGATTCCATCCCACAAAATGGAGCCGAGTCATCAGCCAATGAGACTCAGCTAGGGGCGTGTCTTTACTCGCTTGTGATTGGTTAAACTGGAATGACGTAAGAGACGATCATTGGCCAATAGAAATATAAAGGGGAGTTCCGTTTGCTCGTAACTAATGATTAGACTGCTAAGAAGAAGAAGGAGAAGGAGAAGAAGGAGGAGAAGAAGAAGAAGAAGAAGAAGAAGAAGAAGAAGAAGGAGAAGAAGAAAAAGCAGAATGAAAATAAGAAAAAGAAGAAATAGAAGCAGGAGAATCGTTGAAATGTTAGCAAACGAAGGGGGTTTTTAATGGCCGTTGAGGTCACTTTATATTGGTCAAAGGCAGAGCAGTACAATACCACTGACAGACCTCCCTGTATATGGCTTGTTAGTTCCTAGGTTGAATATGTTCTAAAAGGGTTTTTAACAATAGCCCTTTCTATTGCTCTTGTTCTTCTGTTTCTTCTATTCTTCTTCTTCTTCTTCTTCTTCTTCTTCTTCTTCTTCTCTCTCTTCTTCTTCCTCTCCTCTCGCTCTTCTCCATTTTATCATCCACTATGGTTTTCCTTCTTTCTTCATCTTCTTCTTCTTCTCTCTTCTTCTTCTTCTTCTTCTTTCTGCTTCTTCTTCTCTTCTTCTTCTTCTTCTTCTTCTTCTTCTTCTTCTCCTTCTCCTTCTTCTTTTTCTCCTCCTTCTCTTCTCTTCACAGAAAACGTCAGATCATCCGAAATGCTACAGGCGTACTGAGTCAAGACAAAGACGACATTAGTCACGTTTCAGTCACAGTCATTCACATGCTTGTGAAGGCACACCGATGCAATGACTAATCGTTGCGTGTTGCTTCATAAGCAGCTATGTGAATTACTGTGAATAAACGTGACTAATCTCGTCTTGCCTTGTCTTGACTAACCGGTGTACGCCTAGCCTTACATTGAATGAAATGACCATCTGTTCGAACATCGGAGCTTTCTGACAAATACGGTTCTAGTGGACGACTGAGCTTAGAGAAGAATATTTTAATGACTTACTATTTTAATTACACTTGCCAGCAGGTTCACTTCGCTCGCCTTAGCTTGCTAGCTAGGGGGCTCCGGCCCCTGGACGAATCATCCAACAATTTATAAGATATAAAAATCTGCAAATACGCATTGAAAACAGAAGGAAATGGAAAAAATCGCAGATTTCTGGCGTAATTTTTGGGGAATCTCAAACATTTTTCAACAGATAATTTTTAGACCTAAAACAAACCTAAGTATCAAATTTCAACATTTTCTGCCAATTAGTTCTCGAAAAAGCTGAGAAACCGCACAAAATCGCTAAAAAAAATGCCAAATTTGTACGCATTTGGTTCAGTAGATTTTAAGTTCTGCTGATGAATGGATAAATGAATAAGTGCCATTTCGCTTATATATAATTACAGTATATATTAGCAGCCCCCCGTGCTTCGCAACAGATCTTTACAAAACAAAGCTAGCAAAAGTCAGAAGCGATTTAAGATTAAATTCAATGAGTTGTAACTTTGTTCATATTCGATATGATTATAAATATATCAATATATTTATTGCACCAATTATAAAACTGGAATATTACGTTATAACATGGTTGTAGATGATGAAGTATTAATTCGAAGTATTTTTAATTCGTATTAAAAATATAGTAATAATAAGTATCAATTCGAATTTGTGATTTTATCTTTCAGAACCGTACTGCAAAGGAGTTTTCGATGGCTGGCAACTATGTGAAGTACTGTGACTAATCTCGTCTTGTCTTGTCTTGACTAACCGGTGTACGCCTAGCCTAAAACTGGAATATTCACGTTATAACATGGTTGTAGATGATAAAGTATCTATTTTTATAAGTATCAATTTGAATTTGTGCCATTTGTATCAATTTAACCGGTGTACGCCTAGCCTAAAACTGGAATATTCACGTTATAACATGGTTGTAGATGATGAAGTATCTATTTTTATGTGTATCAATTCGAATTTGTGATTTTATTTTTCAGAACCGTACTGCAAAGGAGTGTTCGATGGATGGTCCTGCTGGCCTGATACTCCCGCAGGGACTGTGGCTTTTGCGCCCTGTCCCGAATTCATCACTGGTTTCGATCCCACCTGTGAGTAACAAAAAATTAATAATTTATAATCAATACTCATCTTAATTTAGTTTATAATTCATTCATTCTAATCAACTCTTTATAATACAATCATATAAAACAGGAATATTCTATTGTTGACCATTTCTACTATTGCTAATATTACCATACTCCGATTCACGTCAAGAAGTCAGCATTGCTTATATGAGGAGCATTGATGCCAATTTATTTTGAGAGAGGGACAAAACTGCACCAAACGTGCTCGTTGGGACAACAATGCACAGTGCGAATAGGATAGAGACATCAGCAACTTCCATGTGCTGAACAAGGATAGCAAACTCCCATCTAAGCAATGCTGACTTCTTGACGTGAATCGCACTGAATATCTCTTTTTCTATTTTTTCTCAACGTACAGTACTACTATAAATAGCGTAGACTCAACGCTAAGTTATCCAAATTTTATAAAAATATTAATATTCTATTCAATCTTAGAACGATGAATAAGAATATGCTATTCAACTCAAGTTGATTTCCTTTCTAAAGGCGCTTATTGACAGGGAAAAGTCTCAGCAACCCAGCGTTGCCAGATGACTTTGGCTGATAGGTTAGATTACCCGATTACCCGAAAAACAGCCAAATGTCATCTGGCAACATTGGGTTGCTGACTGAAATCAGATAGCTGTTGCTAAGAGGGCGTAGGGCCTTTTAAGAATTTAGCTTGTAGATTACCGCACAGGAACTTACTTTTAACAATGCTTGAAATCCAGACGTACGGTACATGATAATGCATTTCTAGTATGTATGGACTGTTCGAAGTCAGCTGTTCATAATAAACAGGATTTTGAATCACCACAAATCTACCCACTGAGCAACCTTATCTGATTTCAGTCGGCAACCCAGCGTTGCCAGATGACTTTGGCTGATAGGTTAGATTACCCGAAAAACAGCCAAATGTCATCTGGCAACATTGGGTTGCTGACTGAAATCAGATAGCAGTTGCTAAGTGGGCGCAGGGGCTTATTCTCAATAAACTCATTACCAAACAATTAATGATCACAAAATCTCCAGTTAAAGTTGAACTCGGGAAGAAGTTTTAATCCAGTTAAATGAGGTTGAGGGATAATAAATGATAAAAGTGATTAACAGTTCAGCCGCAGATTAGTGGAGAAAAAGTTAGTTAAAAACAATTAAAAGTCAACCAAAGTTTTACTTTCAATCCTGAAGAGTTATTAAACAATAGTAGCACTTCTTTGAATATAATTCCTGCTTTCCTTCTTCTTCTTCTTCTTCTACATCTTTTTCTTTTCCTCTCTTCTTCCTCTTTTTCTTCTTCTCCTTCTTCTTCTTCTTCTTCTGCATCTTTTTCTTTTCCTCTCTTCTTCCTCTTTTTCTTCTTCTCCTATACCTCCTCATCCTTCTTCTTCTTCTTCTTCGCCTTTTTCTCGTCCTTTTATTCTTCTTTTCCTTCTCATCCTTCTTCTTTTTCTTCTACCTCTACTTTTCACCTTCATCTCCTTCTTCTCCATCTTCTTCTCCTGTTTCCCCTCTTTTTCCTCCTTCTGCTTCTCCATCCTACTTCTTCTTCTTCGCCTTCTTATTCTCCCCCTCTTTCTTTTTCTTCTTCTCTTCCTTTTTTTTCTTTTTCTTCTTCTTCGCCCTCTCCTCCTTCTTTTCATAGAAGGAGTATTTCTCGAAGTATACTTCTGTAATATTCCGTGTTTATTTCTTTTTTATCTATGTGTATCATCTCCCATCAGTACTTTTCCGTGATTCTGGAATTTTCCATTGTTAGTTTTTTTGCGTCATCAGTAAATTTCCGTCAGTACTTTTCCATACTTCGTTAACTTTCCATTGTTATCTTCATCTGTTGATCTATGTAATTTTCCACGAGTATTCTTCAGTAGGATATATACTCCTGTAATTTTCCGTGTTTGATTTTTGTCCTCAGCTTTGTGTAATTTTCCATGAATATTCTCTCGTATTTCTGTAACTTTCCATTGTTGTCTTTATCTGTTGCTCTGGGTTATTTTCCATTAGTATTCTTCAGCACTCCTGTAATTTTCCGTGTTTAATTTTTGTCCCTAGCTCTGTGTAATTTTCCATTCAAATATTTGAATATTCCAGGTTTTAAATATTCTTCGGTAGTAAATAAATATACTCCTCTTCTACTTCTTCTGCTTCCTCTTCTTCTTCCTCTACTTCTTCTCCCATGCCTCCTTATCCTTCTTCTTCTTCGCCTTCTTGTCCTTTGTTTTCTTTTTTCCTTCACATCTTCTTCTTCTTTTTCTCTACTACTTTTCACCTTCACTCCTTTTCTCCTTCTTCTTCTTTGTTTTCCTTCTTTTCCCTTTTTCCTCCTTCTGCTTCTTCATCCTACTTCTTCTTCTTCTTCTTCTTCTTCTTCCTCTTCTTCTTCTTCTCCTCTTCTTCTTCTTCTTCTTCTCTTCTTCTTCTTCTTCTTCTCTCCTTCTTCTTCTTCTTCTTCTTCCTCTTCTTCTTCTTCTTCTTCTTCATCCTCCTCTTATTTCTTCATTCTCTTCTTTCACCTCCTGATAGTCCCCTTCTTCCTCCTCCTGTTCATCTTTCTCATCCACTTTACCCTCTTTCTTCGCCTCTTCCTCTTCCAAGACCTCCTCCTTCTCCTCCTTCCTCCTTCTTCTACTTCTTCTTCTCCTCCTTCTTCACTCCTCCTCCTTCTCCCAATGCTCCTCCGTACTTCGCACTTTTTATCAGTGTTTTCGTCCAAGATGGGATATGCTTCAAATTGGATTACAATGACGAAACTTTACCAATTTCCGTGTCAGACCAGGAATAGGATAGCTTTTTCTCATCTGCATATTATACTGTTCTTTGTTTATAAACAATTATGGTCGCCATTATTCTTATTTATCCTCTTCTTCTTCTTCATCTTGTCCTTCCTCGTTCTTTTCTTCTATTCTACTTCTCCATCATAATCATCATCATCGATCACAATTTTCTTGGCTTTCCAGACTCTTCTCCTCCACCTTCTTCTTTTTCTTCTTCTCCTCCTCTTCCCCCTCATCCTCCTTTTACTTTCCTTCCATCCTCTCCCTCCACCTTCTAATTATCAGATTTTTTGGCAGAAATACAGAGTTTCTAAATAAAATAGTGGAAATTATTGAAAAAATTATTAAAGTAAATCTTAAAAGTCCAAATAACTCAACTAATTTTCTTCTCTTCTCCTTCTAAAGAAGAGGGAGGAGAATTCGAAGACGAAAAATAAGGGAGAGAAGAAGGAGAAGAAGGAGACGATGAAAATGGAGGCGAAGTAGAAGAAGAAGAGGATGGAGATGAGTGGGGAAGGAGAATAAGAAGAGGTTTTTTTCTTCGAGTTTTTATCAATGAGGCAGTGGTTATCTGGTAGGGAAAAATACTGATGGCACAATTTTTTTAAATATCAGCTGGTTGTGCACACATTTCAAATTATTGAAACATTTCTACTCCGTTAAAACAGGGTTAAATTAATCGGTGCTGATTGAGGGATTAAATTTTTTACATAGACATCAGATGAATATTTTAACATGTGGTTGAAATTTTATCAGATGGGAAAGTACAAGTTTCAGTTTTACCAACCAAAAGTCTGTAATATTGTGGCTGTAATGCAATTTTCGGAGCTAGTTTGTTTCGAATGAACATGTAATTCATTATAGAATGTTAATGCAGTTGATATTTCTAGTTATTTAGGTAAAATATATTGTTCTGGTAACACTATTTCACTTGGATTTTCAATTTCAAATTAGTTCAGTTTGTCGTCGATCCCACTATGTTGCTGTCCTCGATTTATCACCAGGTTAGATTTAATAGACGTACGAACAACCAGGCATTTCAAACAACTTAATCAATATATATCATCGACAAAAAAACTTTATTATTCTATTTGGTCAATTATATTCTATTCTATTATTATTTTAAATATTCTGGTCAATCTAATTTCAACTCTAATTTGAAACTGAAACGTAACTCAAGCTCTGCAACCGCCGAACCCGCAACCCGCAATTCAATTCAATTCCGTTTGTAGAGCAATTCGAGCTGAGAGCGTAAAATTTTACGACTAAAACTCCAGCATTGATAAGGTATACCTGTAATTGCTCCCAGTTATGAGCGTTCCCATGTAAATAAATAAATAAATAATCATTTTATTTGTTTTCGGCCAAGCCATACAAATACAAATTGGAGTTGCAGCCTCAAATTAAGTAACATGCACAATCGTTGAACATAGATACATGACAGGCATAAATATATAACAATTAATTAACATATGAATTAACACTATAAAGCAGAATAAAAACAATTTAACATGCAAATAACACAGGACTAGAAGAATAAGAATTACAATTATTATAAGGCATTAAAACAAATTGGTAAATTTACAGGCCTATAACATAGAAATAGAATCGTAAGAATTTGAACTACTAGGCATGAACAAGACAATTAAATATATTCGATAGGCATACACAAATTCAAGATTTACAACTGGAAGTGCTTCTTGGAAAGTCATCTATATCTAAGTGTCAACACTACAAATCAAGGAGCGGATCTCAATTGCTTTTGATACGTAAAAGAAGAGTCTGTTTATTTTTCCTACACTAAGATTCGAGAGAAGTACCATCACTTTATCAGCATCTGATACAATATTTTGTGTAATTTCACCAAGAAAGCCTGGCCGAATAGAGTTATACATAGGGCATCGTATTAAAAAATGTTCAATATCCTCTTTTTCGTGAGTATTACAAATAGGACAATCTAACATGCAATTCAACTTTGTATCTCTATAACCAACATATAAATAAATAGATAAATTAGTTGTCATTCACAATTGTGTGACACAACAAACTTTAACAATAGGCATCCGGAATTCAAGCTGTCCGGAATTCAACCTATCACAAAGTTAGGATTCAACCTTCTATAGTGAGGGCAATTTTCAGAGTTGAGTGCTGCCTCAATATCCTCTGCAAACAAACGATTCGCGTGATTTTTTATCAGAATTCCTTTTGCAGCTTTCAATGTTTGGAACAGGTTAACACTCCATCACTCCATGTAATTACCACGCCCAAATCCCTGCACTGACCCTGTGGCAGAGACAACCATCCGAGGCTCTACCTCCATTATTCTGTTCCAAAGAACACCCCAGTAATACTGAAAACAGAGTTTAGGATACCGACTGTCAGTCATCTGCAGGACCCTTAAAAGAAATCCCAAAGCCCTCCTAAACACAAGGTGACAGAGCCTCAGCCTGCCCAACTCGGCGATAAGGTGTTTAGCAGTAGTACACGTTTTAGAAAATACAACTGTGCCCTTTCCAAAATCTCAGCACAACTGAGACCCCAAATTTCAGAGCCATACAAAATTGAAGGGATCACTACTGCATCATAGAGTTTCATCTTGGCATCCCATGTATCGGATCTAGCTCTTTGAAGTACCTGACCATGACGGATTCCCCAGTAACTCTAACACAATTAAACATTTACAGAACTTCCGGAAACAACCCGAAGCATGGAAGTCTACTCCAAGATACCTATATTTGTTTACTATCTCAACTAACTCTCCTCGATATCGAAAAGATAAAACCTTTCTGCGACCCCGAGCATGAAATGGTACAATCTTTGTTTTCTCTATATTTACAGTCAGTTTCAGAGACTCACAATAATTAGAAAGACAAATCAGCTTATTACGTAGGTCCACCTCACTATCTGCAAAGATGACAATGTCATCCGCAAACAACAACATTAATATTTCAGTGTGGTTTCTCAATGGGATGCCATGGAGGCCTCTTTCTCTAAAGAAGGACTCAATATTTCTCAAATAACAGGAGAACAAGAATGGACTAAGTGAGTCTCCCTGCAGTACCCCTTTTGTGACCTCTATGGGGTCTGAAGTCCTATTTCCAATTCTCACAATTAATGAAGCCCTGTCATACAGTCCGCTTAACAGCCTTATCATTTTACCGCTGATTCCACTCATCCTAAGCTCGTCCCATAAGAGACCATGAGGAACTGAGTCGAAAGCAGACTGGAAATCGACGAACAAAGCAAACAATTTTCGTTTTCTAATCTGTGTCTGGTGGTAAACTACTGTGTGCAAAACAAATATATTGTCCAAACATCCGCGCCCTCTTCTAAACCCACGCTGGCGCTCTGGCGGTATGTGGCAATCATCAGCCCACTCTGACAGTCTCATTTCTAGGGCATGTGTGAAGAGTTTTGTGATATTATTAAGTAAAGCCAGGCCTCTGTAGTTTTTTGGGTCATCCCTATCACCTTTCTTATGCAAGAAAAACATGACAATCTTAGACCATTCTCTGGGCACCTCCTCAACCTCTAATACCTTATTAAATGAATTTCGCAGATACTTCTTCCACTGCATAGGTAGAGCCTTAAAAAATTCATAGTGTATTCCGTCAATACCTGGTGTTTTTCCGCTCTTTGATTTAGAGATTACCTTTTCTAATTCATAGTTCGTTTCGAATGAACTTGTAATTCATTATAGAATGTTAATGCAGTTGATATTTCTAGTTATTTAGCTAAAATATATTGTTCTGGTAACACTATTTCACTTGGATTTTTAATTTCAAATTAGTTCAGTTTGTCGTCGATCCCACTATGTTGCTGTCCTCGATTTATCACCCGGTTAAATTTAATAGACGTACGAACAACCAGGCATTAAACAACTAAATCAATATCATCGACAAAAAACTATATTATTCTATTTGGTCAATTATATTCTTTTCTACTATTATTTTAAATATTCTGGTCAATCTAATTTCAACTCCAATTTGAAACCGAAACGTAACTCAAGCTCTGCAACCGCTGAACCCGCAACCCGCAATCCAATTCAATTCCGTTTGTAGAGCAATTAGAGCTGAGAGCGTAAAATTTTACGACTAAAACTCCAGCATTGATAAGGTATACCTGTAATTGCTTCCAGTTATGAGCGTTCCCATGTAATTGCTATAAGCCGATTTGAAACCTAATCCATTTTGAATGCTCATTTGAAATTACGAAAAACCGGATGCCAAAAATGGTCCGTAGCCGAGGGCGATAAGCGCCTGTCTGATAATCCAAAGGTTTCAAGATCGAATACAGATTACACAAAAAATGAAGAGAGTTACTCAAGCTATTAATCAACTAAATCAATATCATCGACATAATAATCGACAAAAAACTGTATTATTCTATTTGAGGAATATTCTGGTCGATCTAATATCAACTCTAATTTGAAACTGAAACGTAACTCAAGCTCAAAATGCCTACAAAAAGCTTACGAAATGGAGATATCACAGGAAATAATTGTTACGATATGAGCAAACTGTGCTGTGAGATGCGATATCGGAATATGATATTATTGTTCTCAATAAATATCAATAAAGCTTCATTATTACGCCAGAAATCGGCGTTTTTGCAGCTGTTCTCCTTGCGTTTTCAATGCGTTTTTGCAGTTTTTCTTGCGTTTTTGCAGATTTTTCAACAACGACTGAACTGAGAATGTTTAAACCTTATACACAGGTTCAACTAAGGTTGAATTGAAGTATTTTGAAATCATCCTCATATCACGCCTGATATTGACGTTTTTCCAGTTAGGGCCGGTTCATGAGCTCGGGATTTAGCTAATATCAGGCGTAACAGTTAGCTAAGCTGCTGTTATTTCTTGTTTCAAATCATCGATATCCATCCACCATTAATGATTTGAAACAAGAAATATAACAACTATTAACTATTACGCCTGATATGCTACAGAGAGTGTGGAACGAGTTTGAGGGATGTTTTGGGTTGATATTGCTCGAGTGTCTGGAGGGTGTCATATTGAACATCTCTGAACTTGTTTGTGAGTGAAAAAAACTTCTTTAAATACTCTTTGTAATGAAGTATAACAGACGGTTCTTTTGTGTTTCATTCATTAAATACACATTTTTAAAGTTGTGGTATTCTTTTGCTCGGCATTTACCCAAGTCCTAGACTAAATCGGGTGGCTACCGTAGCATCGACAAACGTTTGTCTCGACTGGTTAGTGGGTTAGCAGCATAGAGAGCTATTGGTATGTAGTGTCGAGGCTAACGTTTGTCGATGCTACGGTGGCCACCCGTTTTAATCTAGGACTTGGCTAAATCCCGAGCTCATGAACCAGCCCTAAAAATATTATATCCATTGACCAGAATAGCTGTTGGATTTAATAGTGCAAAGAATGAGAGATTTTTCTCAAATGTAGCAACAATTTTTTTAGTTTTTATTAAAGTTTTATGGTAGAGAGAAGAACAAGAGACAAAAAAAGATAGTGATGATGGATTCATAAATCTTGGGAGGAGATTGAAGGAAACAGCAATTTATAAAAGACAAATAGTGCACTCAATAGACAAACACTTACATCTGAAAGATTGAGCCCTAATCGACATTTCCATCGTTAGCTCACAGAAATATAGTAGAGGAGAAGAGAGAGTTGGATAAAAGGAAGCCAAGGAGGAGGATGAGGAGGAAGAGCTGTGGAAGTGGAGGAAGGAGAAGGAGTAGAAGCAGAAGGAGACGAAGTAGGAAAGAGAAGAAGAAGGAGAAGAAGAATAGGAAGAAGAAGGAAGAGGGACAAGAGGATGAAGAAGAGGAGGTGGGAGGAAAATTAGAGGCGGTGTAAGAAAAAAAAGGAGAGGAAGAAGGGAGCAGAAAAGAAGAAGAAGAAGAAGAAGAAGGAGAAGTAGGAGGAGAAGAAGAAGATGAAGTGGAAGAAGAAGAGCAAGAAGTAAGAGGAGGAAGAGAACAAGAGGGAGAAAAGGAAGAAGAGGAAGAGGTGGGAGGAAAATTAGAGGAGGTGTAAGGAAAAGAAGGAGAGGAAAAAGGAGGACCAGAAAAAGAAGCGGGAGGTGAAGAAGGAGAAGAAGAGGGAGAAGAAGGAGGAGAAGAAGATGGAGAAGTAGGAGGAGAAGAAGAAGATGTTTTTTTTCCTATAAATAATTAAAACAACGGGTCTAACTTCCTCTTCTTTCTCTTTTCTATAATTCTATATTCTCCTTTCTCGTTTTTGCTTCTATTGGTTGACACATAGGCCACACACCCAAAGCAATTCATTCAGGAGCAACAGCTTGCAGAAGCAAAAACAGTTTCTTGTCTCTGGCCACGCCCCCTTCGCGAATTCCTCGACATTCAACAGGTGGAAGATTTGGAGAATTTCCTACTCTATTGGTTGACACATAGGCCACGCCCCCAAAGCAATTCATCCAGAAGCAACAGCTTGCAGAAGCAAAAACAGTTTCTTGTCTCTGGCCACGCCCCCTTTGCAAATTCTCGACATTCAACAGGTGGAAGATTTGAGGAATCTCCTACTCTATTGGTTAACACATAGGCCACGCCCCCAAAGCAATTCATTCTGAATCTTCAGCTTGCAGAAGCAAAAACAGTTTCTTGTCTCTGGCCACGCCCCCTTTGCAAATTCTCGACATTCAACAGGTGGAAGATTTGAAGAATCTCCCACTCTATTGGTTACCACTTAGGCCACGCCTCCAAAGCAATCCATTCTGAAGCAACAGCTTGCAGAAGCAAAAACAGTTTCTTGTCTCTGGCCACGCCCCCTTTGCGAATTCTCGACATTTAACAGGTGGTAGATTTGAGAAATCTCCTAATCTATTGGTTAACACATAGGCCACGCCCTCAAAGCAATTCATTCAGAAGCAACAGCTTGCAGAAGCAAAAAATGTTTCTTGTCTCTGGCCATGCCCCCTTCGCGAATTCTCGCCATTCAACAGGTGGAAAATTTGAAGAATCTCCTACTCTATTGGTTGACACATAGGCCACGCCCCCAAAGCAATCCATTCAGAAGCAACAGTTTGCAGAAGCAAAAACAGTTTCTTGTCTCTGGCCACGCGCCCTTTACAAATTCTCGACATTCAACAGGTGGAAGATTTGAGGAATCTCCTACTCTATTGGTGTAAACATAGTCCACACACTCAAAGCAATTCTTTCAGAAGCAACAGCTTGCAGAAGCAAAAACAGTTTCTTGTCTCTGGCCACGCCCCCTTTGCAAATTCTCGACATTCAACAGGTGGAAGATTTGAAGAATCTCCTACTCTATTGGATTACACATAGGCCATGCCACCAAAGCAATTCATTCAGAAGCTTCCAGCTTGCAGAAGCAAAACAGTTTCTTGTCTCTGGCCACGCCCCTTGCAAATTCTCGACATTCAACAGGTGGAAGATTTGAAGAATCTCCCACTCTATTCGTTTACACATAGGCCACGCCCCCACAGCAATTCATTCAGGAGCAACAGCTTGCAAAAGCAAAACAGTTTCTTGTCTCTGGCCACGCCCCTTTGCGAATTCTCAATATTCAACAGGTGGAAGATTTGAGGAATCTCCTACTCTATTGGTTGACACATAGGCCACGCCCCAAAGCAATTCATTCAGAAGCAACAGGTTGCAGCAGCAAAAACAGTTTCTTGTCTCTGGCCACGCCCCTTTGCAATTCTCAACATTCAACAGGTGGAAGATTTGAGGAATCTCCTACTCTATTGGTTGATACATAGGCCACGCCTCCAAAGCAATTCATTCAAAATCAACAGATTGCAGAAGCAAAAACAGTTTCTTGTCTCTGTCCACGCCCCCTCTGCGAATTCTCGACATTCAACAGGTGGAAGATGTGAAGAATCTCCTACTCTATTGATTGACACATAGGCCACGCCCCCAAAGCAAGTCATTCAGAAGCAACAGCTTGCAGAAGCAAAAACAGTTTCTTGTCTCTGGCCACGCCCCCTTTGTGAATTCTCGACATTCAACAGGTGTAAGATATGATGAATCTCCCACTCAAATCTACAACACATAGGCCACGCCCCCCAAGCACTTCATTCAGCCGCTACAGGTTGCAGAAGCAAAAACAGTTTCTTGTCTCTGGCCACGCCCCCTTTGCGAATTCTCGACATTCAACAGGTGGGAGATTTGAGGAATCTCCTACTCTATCAGTTGACACATAGGCCACGCCCCCAAAGCAATTCATTCAGAAGCAACAGGTTGCAGAAGCAAAAACAGTTTCTTGTCTCTGTCCACGCCCCCTCTGCGAATTCTCGACATTCAACAGGTGGAAGATGTGAAGAATCTCCTACTCTATTGATTGTCACATAGGCCACGCCCCCAAAGCAATTCATTCAGAAGCAACAGCTTGCAGAAGCAAAAACAGTTTCTTGTCTCTGGCCACGCCCCCTTTGTGAATTCTCGTCATTCAACAGGTGGAAGATTTAAGGAATCTCCTACTCTATTGGTTGACACATAGGCTACGCTCCCAAAGCAATCCATTCAGAAGCAACAGCTTGCAGAAGCAAAGACAGTTTCTTG
This sequence comes from Laodelphax striatellus, assembly GCA_017141395.1. NCBI lineage: Eukaryota > Metazoa > Arthropoda > Insecta > Hemiptera > Delphacidae > Laodelphax > Laodelphax striatellus. The sequence goes on from CM029543.1 coordinate 13,891,593, forward strand.
TCTCTGGCCACGCCCCCTTAGCGAATTCTCGACATTCAACAGGTGCGAGATATGAAAAATCTCCTACTCTATTGGTTGACACTTATGCCACTCCCCCAAAGCAATTCATTCAGAATCAACATCTTGCAGAAGCAAAAACAGTTTCTTGTCTCTGGCTACTCCCCCTTCGCGAATTCTTGACATTCAACAGGTGGAAGATTTGAGGAATCTCCTACTCTATTGGTTGACACATTGGCCACGCCCCCCAAGCAATTCATTCAGAAGCAACAGCTTGCAGAAGCAAAAACAGTTTCTTGTCTCTGGCCACGCCCCCTTCGCGAATTCTTGACATTCAACAGGTGGAAGATTTGAGGAATCTCTTACTCTATTGGTTGACACACAGGCCACGCCCCCAAAGCTATTCATTTAGAAGCAACAGGTTGCAGAAGCAAAAACAGTTTCTTGTCTTTGGCCACGCCCCCTTCGCGAATTCTTGACATTCAACAGGTGGAAGATTTGGAGAATTTCCTACTCTATTGGTTGACACATAGGCCACGCCCCCAAAGCAATTCATTCAGAAGCAACAGCTTGCAGAAGCAAAAACAGTTCCTTGTCTCTGGCCACGCCCCCTTCGAGAATTCTCGACTTTCTACAAGTGAAAGATTCAAGGAATCTCTTACTCCATTGGTTGACACATAGGCCACGCCCCCAAAGCAATTCATTCAGAAGCAACAGCTTGCAGAAGCAAAAACAGTTTCTTGTCTCTGGCCACGCCCCCTTCGCGAATTCTTGACATTCAACAGGTGGAAGATTTGGAGAATTTCCCACTCTATTGGTTGACACATAGGCCACGGCCCCAAAGGAATTCATTCAGAAGCAACGGCGTGGAGAAGCAAAAGCAGTTTCTTGTGTCTGGCCACGCCCGCTGCGCGAATTCTTGACATTCAACAGGTGGAAGATTTGAGGAATCTCCTGCTCTATTGGTTGACACATTGGCCACGCCCCAAATGCAATTCATTCAGGAGCAACAGCTTGCAGAAGCAAAAACAGTTTCTTGTCTCTGGCCACGCCCCCTTCGCGAATTCTTGACATTCAACAGGTGGAAGATTTGAGGAATCTCCTACTCTATTGGTTGACACATAGGCCACGCCCCCAAAGCAATTCATTCAGAAGCAACAGGTTGCAGAAGCAAAAACAGTTTCTTGTCTCTGGCCACGCCCCCTTCGCGGATTCTCGACATTCAACAGGCGGAAGATTTGAGGAATCTCCTACTCTTTCGGTTGAAACATAGGCCTTACCCCCAAAGCAATTCATTCAGAAGCAACAGCTTGCAGAAGAAAAAACAGTTTCTTGTCTCTGGACACGCCCTCTTCGCGAATTCTCGACATTCAACAGATGGAAGATTTGAGGAATCTCCTACTCTATTGGTTTAAACATAGGCCACACACCCAAAGCAATTCATTCAGAAGCAAAAGCTTGCAGAAGCAGGAACGGGTTCGAGTCACCGGGTACGCCCCCTTCGAGAATTCTCAACATTCAACAGGTGGAAGATTTAAGGAATCTCCTACACCATTGATTGTCAGATAGGCCACGCCCCCAAAGCAATTCATTCAGGAGCAACAGCTTGCAGAAGTAAAAACAGTTTCTTGTCTCTGGCCACGCCCCCTTCGCGAATTCTTGACATTCAACAGGTGGAAGATTTGGAGAATTTCCTACTCTATTGATTGACACATAGGCCACGCCCCCAAAGCAATTCATTCATAAGTATCATGTTGCAGAACCAAAAACAGTTTCTTGTCTATGGCCACGCCCCCTTCGCAAATACTTGACATTCAACAGGTGGAAGATTTGAGGAATCTCCTACTCTATTGGTTGACACATAGGCCACGCCCCAAAGCAATTCATTCAGAAGCAACAGGTTGCAGAAGCAAAACAGTTTCTTGTCTTGGCCACGCCCCTTCGCGAATTCTCGACATTCAACAGGTGGAAGATTTGGAGAATTTCCTACTCTATTGGTTGACACATAGGCCACGCCCCCAAAGCAATTCATTCAGAAGCAACAGCTTGCAGAAGCAAAAACAGTTTCTTGTCTCTGGCCACGCCCCTTTTGTGAATTCTTGACATTCAACAGGTGGAAGATTTGTAGAATCTCTTACTCTATTGGTTGACATATAGGCCACGCCCCCAAAGCAATTCATTCAGAAGCAACAGCTTGCAGAAGCAAAAACAGTTTCTTGTCTCTGGCCACGCCCCCTTTGGGAATTCTTGACATTCAACAGGTGGAAGATTTGAGGAATCTCTTACTCCATTGGTTGACACATAGGCCACGCCCCCAAAGCAATTCATTCAGAAGCAACAGCTTGCAGAAGCAAAAACAGTTTCTTGTCTCTGGCCACGCCCCCTTCGCAAATTCTTGACATTCAACAGGTGGAAGATTTGAGGAATCTCCTACTCTATTGGTTGACACATAGTCCACGCCCCCAAAGCATTTCATTCAGAAGCAACAGGTTGCAGATGCAAAAACAGTTTCTTTTCTCTGGCCACGCCCCCTTCGTTAATTTTCGACATTCAACCAGTGGAAGATTTGAGGAATCTCCTACTCTATTGGTTGACACATAGGCCACGCCCCCAAAGCAATTCGTTCAGAAGCAACAGGTTGCAGACGCAAAAACAGTTTCTTGTCTCTGTCCACGCTCCCTTCGCGAATTCCTGACATTCAACAGGTGGAAGATTTGAGAATCTCCTACTCTGTTGGTTGACACATAGGCCACGCCCCAAAGCAATTCATTCAGAAGCAACAACTTGCAGAAGCAAAAACAGTTTCTTGTCTCTGGCCACGCCCCCTTCGTGAATTCACGACATTCAACAGGTGAAAGATTTGAGGAATTTCCTACTCTATTGGTTGACACATAGGCCACGCCCCAAAGCAATTCATTCAGAAGCAACAGCTTGCAGAAGCAAAAACAGTTTCTTGTCTCTGGCCACGCCCCTTGCGAATTCTTGACATTCAACAGGTGGAAGATTTGGAGAATTTCCTACTCTATTGATTGACACATAGGCCACGCCCCAAAGCAATTCATTCAGAAGCAACAGCTCATGCAGAAGCAAAACAGTTTCTTGTCTCTGGCCACGCCCACTTCGCGAATTCTTGACATTCAACAGGTGGAAGATTTGAGGAATCTCCTACTCTATTGGTTGACACATTGGCCACGCCTCCAAAGCAAGTCATTCAGAAGCAACAGCTTGCAGAAGCAAAACAGTTTCTTGTCTCTGGCCACGTCCCCTTTGAATACTTGACATTCAACAGGTGGAAGATTTGAGGAATCTCCTACTCTATTGGTTGACACATAGACCACGCCACCATAGCAATTCATTCAGAAGCAACAGGTTGCAGAAGCAAAACAGTTTCTTGTCTCTGGCCACGCCCCTTCGCGAGTTCTTGACATTCAACAGGTGGAAGATTTGAGGAATTTCCTACTCTATTGGTTGACACATAGACCACGCCCCCAAAGCAATTCATTCAGAAGCAACAGCTTGCAGAAGCAAAACAGTTTCTTGTCTCTGGCCACGCCCCTTCGAATTCTTGACATTCAACAGGTGAAGATTTGAGAATTTCCCACTCTATCGGTTGACACATAGGCCACGCCCCAAAGCAATTCATTCAGAAGCAACAGCTTGCAGAAGCAAAACAGTTTCTTGTCTCTGGCCACGCCCCTTCGCGAATTCTTGACATTCAACAGGTGGAAGATTTGGAGAATTTCCCTTTCTATCGGTTGACACATAGACCACGCCCCAAAGCAATTCATTCAGAAGCAACAGCTTGCAGAAGCAAAACAGTTTCTTGTCTCTGGCCACGCCCCTTCGAATTCTCGACTTTCACCAGGTGGGAGATTTGAGGAATCTCCTACTCTATTGGTTGACACATAGGCCACGCCCCCAAAGCAATTCATTCAGAAGCAACAGCTTGCAGAAGCAAAAACAGTTTCTTGTCTCTGGCCACGCCCCCTTCGCGAATTCTCGACATTCAACAGGTGGAAGATTTGAAGAATTTCCTACTCTATTGGTTGACACATAGGCCACGCCCCCAAAGCAATTCATTCAGAAGCAACAGCTTACAGAAGCAAAAACAGTTTCTTGTCCCTGGCCACGCCCCCTTCGCGAACTCTTGACATTCCACAGGGGGAAGATTTGAGCAAACTCCTACTCTATTGGTTAACACATTAACCACGCCCCCAAAGCAATTCATTCAGGAGCAATAGGTTGCAGAAGCAAAATAGTTTCTTGTCTTTGGCCACGCCCCCTTCGAGTATTCTCGACATTCAACAGGTGGAAGATTTCGACAATTTCCCACTCTATCGGTTGACACATAGGCCACGCCCCCAAAGCAATTCATTCAGAAGCAACAGGTTGCAGAAGCAAAAACAGTTCCTTGTCTCTGGCCACGCCCTTCGAGAATTCTCGACTTTCTACAGGTGGAAGATTTGGAGAATCTCTTACTCCATTGGTTGACACATAGGCCACGCCCCAAAGTAATTCATTCAGAAGCAACAGCTTGCAGAAGCAAAAACAGTTTCTTGTCTCTGGCCACGCCCTTCGCGAATTCTTGACATTCAACAGGTGGAAGATTTGGAGAATTTCCTACTCTATTGGTTGACACATACGCCCCAAAGCAATTCATTCAGAAGCAACAGTTTGCAGAAGCAAAAACAGTTTCTTGTCCCTGGCCACGCCCCTTCCGAATTCTTGACATTCAACAGGTGGAAGATTTGAGGAATCTCCTACTCTATTGGTTGACACATTGACCACGCCCCCAAAGCAATTCATTCAGAAGCAACAGCTTGCAGAAGCAAAACAGTTTCTTGTCTCTGGCCACGCCCCTTCGCGAATTCTTGACATTCAACAGGTGGAAGATTTGAGGAATCTCCTACTCTATTGGTTGCACATAGGCCACGCCCCCAAAGCAATTCATTCAGAGCAACAGGTTGCAGAAGCAAAACAGTTTCTTGTCTTTGGCCAGCCCCTTCGCGAATTCTTGACATTCAACAGGCGGAAGATTTGGAGAATTTCCTACTCTATTGGTTGACACATAGGCCACGCCCCAAAGCAATTCATTCAGAAGCAACAGCTTGCAGAAGCAAAAACAGTTTCTTGTCTCTGGCCACGTCCCCTTCGCGAATTCTTGACATTCAACAAGTGGAAGATTTGGCGCCTGTCCCACTCTATTGGCTCACACATAGGCCACGCCCCCAAAGCAATTCATTCAGAAGCAACAGCTTGCAGAAGCAAAAACAGTTTCTTGTATCTGGCCACGCCCCCTTCGAGAATTCTCGACTTTCTACAGGTGAAAGATTTGAGAAATCTCTTACTCCATTGGTTGACACATAGGCCACGCCCCCAAAGCAATTCATTCAGAAGCAACAGCTTGCAGAAGCAAAAACAGTTTCTTGTCTCTGGCCACGCCCCCTTCGCAAATTCTTGACATTCAACAGGTGGAAGATTTGGAGAATTTCCTACTCTATTGGTTGACACATAGGCCACGCCCCCTAAGCAATTCATTCAGAAGCAACAGCTTGCAGAAGCAAAAACAGTTTCTTGTCTCTGGCCACGCCCTTCGCGAATTCTTGACATTCAACAGGTGGAAGATTTGAGGAATCTCCTACTCTATTGGTTGACACATAGGTCACGCCCCAAAGCAATTCATTCAGAAGCAACAGGTTGCAGAAGCAAAACAGTTTCTTGTCTTTGGCCACGCCCCTTCGCAATTCTTCACATTCAACAGGTGGAAGATTTGAAAAATTTCCTACTCTATTGGTTGACACATAGGCCACGCCCCCTAAGCAATTCATTCAGAAGCAACAGCTTGCAGAAGCAAAAACAGTTTCTTGTCTCTGGCCACGCCCCCTTCGCGAATTCTTGACATTCAACATGTGGAAGATTTGAGACTTCTCCTAATCTATTGGTTGACACATAGGCCACGAGCCCGAAGCAATGTATTCAGATGCGACAGGTTGCTGAAGCAAAACAGTTTCTTGTCTCTGGCCACGCCCCTTCCTGAATTCTTGACATTCAACAGGTGGAAGATTTGAGGGATATCCTTCTCTATTGGTTGACACATAGGCCACGCCCCCAAAGCAATTCATTCAGAAGCAACAGGTTGCAGAAGCAAAAACAGTTTCTTGTCTTTGGCCACTCCCCCTTCGCGAATTCTCGACATTCAACATTGTCAAATAAACAGAATGAAATACATATCAATATTAATTCTACACAATATTGTCTTTGGGGTGGCTGGAATAAGTTATGGAAAATTGAATCCAAAAACTACAATTGAAACAATAATATTGATGATGAGTTTTGAAAAAATTTGAATATATATTCTGTATAATTACAACTAAGGGCCGGTTCATGAGCTCGGGATTTAGTCAAGTCCTAGACTAAAACGGGTGGCTACTTTAGCATCGACAAACGTTTGCCTCGACAGGTTAGTGGGTTAGCATCGTAGAGAGCCCTTAGTACATAGTGTCGAGCCTAACGTTTGTCGATTCTACGGTGACCACCCGTTTTAGCCTAGGACTTGGCTAAATCCCAAGCTCATTAACCGGCCCTTACTCATTTTTGAAACTTATCTTATGAGAAACAACATCATAATTAACTTTTCTAACATTAAAAATTGTCTATCTACTCTTGGTGTTGATTGAAAAGCTTAAAATTATGATGAACCAACGCTCGCAAAGGCATTGTAGGCTGAGAATGTACAGTGATATTCATTTGATTTGAAAAAGGGAAAGAGGTGAGAAGAAGTAGAAGGAGAAGAATAAAAGAATATAAAGAAGAAAGAGAAGAAGAAGAAGTGGGAGGAAGAAGTGGGAGGAGGAGAATAAGAAGAGGAAGAAGGGAAAGAGGTGAGAGCAAAAATGAAGAAGAGGGAGTGAGAGAAGAACCAGGAGAAGCAGAAGAAGTGGAAGAAAAAGAACAAGAAGGAGAAGAAGAAGAAGAAGAAGTAAAAGGAGAGAGAGAAGAAAAAGAATGAGATGGGAATGAGCAGACGAAGAAGAAGAAGGCGAGGAGATTGAAGAAAATGAAGAAGGGGGGGAAGATCAAGAAGAAGAATAAGAAGAAGATGGAGAGAAGGAAGATATTTTCCATTATTTGGTAGAGAAGAAGAGGAGATTGAAGAAAAGATAGAAGAGGGAGGAGAAGAAGAACCAGGAGTAGCAGAAGAGGAGGAAGAAAGAAGGAGGAGAAGAAGGGAAAGAAGGAGGAGGAGAAGACGGAGGAGAAGGAAGTGCAAGAAGAAGAAGAAGAAGAAGAAGAAGGAGGAGAAAAAGAAGAAGGAGAAGAAGAAAAAGGAAAAAGAAAGAAAATAAAGAAGAAGACAGATGGAGAATGAGGAGACGAAGAAGGAGAAGAAGAGATTGAAGTAAAGGGAGGGAAGAGGGAGAAGAAGAAATGGTGAATAAGGAGACCAAGAAGAAGATGAGGAGATTCAAGAAAAGGAAGAAGAGGGAGAAGAAGAAGATGGAGAAAAGGAAGACAATTTTCCATCATTTGGTGAAGTGACTAGAAGCACAACAAAATAAAATATGTGTTCTTTCCCAAAACACCCCACCTCAAATCACCTGGCTAATGGCTTCAAACATCATTTTTCATGTCAAGAGGAAGCTCGACCAACTTTCTTCTTCTTCTTCCTACTTATCCTCCTCCTCCTCCTCCTCCTCCTCCTCCTCCTTCTTCTCTCCCTTCTCCTTCTTTTCCTTTTTCTCCTTCTTTCATCTTCTACTTCTCCTTATTTCTCTTTTATCCTTCTTCTCTTTCTCCTTCTTTTCCTTTTTCTCCTTCTTTTTCTTCTTCTTTTCCTCTTCTACTTCTCCTTATCTCTCTTTTTATCCTTCTTTTTTTTCTTTTCCATCTTGTTCTTGTTCTTGTTATTGTTCTTGTTCTTCTTTTCTTGTTCTTCTTTTTCTTCTTCTTCTTCTTCTTCTTCTTCTTCTTCTTCTTCTTCTTCTTCTTCTTCTTCTTCTTCTTCTTCTTCTTCTCCTTCTCGATCGCATCATTTCTCCGAAACAAGACAGGCACTTAACTCTTCTTTTTCAGTAGCTGAACAAACTCTCAAAAATATATTCACTCTCATGTCGAAACGCTTGCAGTGTCAGCCATTATTGATTGTTTTCTTGATGGTAATCGTTAATCCTCCTTCTTCTTCTCCTCCTCCTCCTCCTCGTTCTTCTTCTCCTCCCTTCTAATCCTCCTTCTCCTTCCCCTCGTTCTTCTCCTCCTCCCCCTCCCAATCATCCTCCTCTCCTCCTGTCTTCCTCCTCCTCACCTCCTCCTCACCCCCTCTTCTTCCTTCTCTTCCTCCTTCTCCACCTCCTCCTCTTACATCTCCTCTTACTCCCACTCCTTTTCGTAGTACTACTCCTCCTTCTGCTCCCCTCCTCCCCTCCTCCTTCTCCACCTCCTCCTCCTCTTCCTCCTCGTTCTTCTCCTCCTCCTCCTGCTCCCCCTCTAAGCCTCCTCCTCCTTCTTCTCCTTCTCCCTTTTCCTAATGCTCCTCCTCCTCCTCTCCTCTTCACTCCTTCCTCTCTCTCCTCCTCCTCCTTCTCCTCCACCTCCTCCTTCTTCTCCTCCTCCCTTTCCTTATTCTACTCCTCCTGCTCCCATCCTTCTTCTTCTCCTCCTCCTCATCCTCCTCCTTCTCCTCCTCCTCTCCTCTTCCTCCTTCCTTTCCTCCTCCCCTTCCTAATCCCCCTCCCACTCTCCTCCTCCTTCTCCTCCTTCCCCTCTTCCTCCTTCCTTTCCTCCTCCCCTTCTAATCCAACCTCCTTCACCTTCTTCCCCCCTCTTCCTCCTTCTCCTCGTCCTTTCCTCCTTCTCTTTCTACTCCTCCTCTCTTACCTCTCCTGCTCCTACTCTCCTCCTCCCACTCCTCCTCCTCTTCCTCTCTTCCTCCTTCTTTCCTCTTCCCTTCCTAATCCTCCTTCTCCTCCTCCTCCTCTTTCTCCTCCTCTCCTTCCACCACTTCGTCTTTCTCCTACTCCTCATTATCCGGCTTCTCCTCCCTCTTCTCCTTCTACTTATACTTGTCTTGCCTCTTATCCTCCTCTGTGAACTTATCTCAAAATTTTGGTTGCTGCAAGAACAGATCGTTGGCCTACAAAAGTGTTTATTTTGCTATAACGCACTCAGCTTGTTACAGACTGCACAAAATACCTTGGAGCAAGGAAAAACATGAAAGCAAAAAAGGAAAAACTGTCTTTATTGGTGGTACTGTATCTATCCATCTGCTGAGAATTGTAACCGTCGAAAGCCTTTGACAAGGCTAAAAAAAGAGTAAAACGTGTCTTTAGATTTTGATTTGAGCCCAGTCTATTCAATCCATAATTCAATTTTTTTTTCCGAAAAGACACAGTATACAAATAATCAAATATATACGAATAATTAGATTATATAATCAATATAGATATGGAATATTTAGATTTCAGCTCAAAAAACTTTAAAGTATAAAAATTTCACATGAAGGAACAGTAATTCTCAGTAACGTTGCTCAGATGGTGCACATACACATACACATAAATATGTTTCAGGAATGTGATGAAGAGCCTCACTCTACTGTTTCTTCTCCTTTCTTCTTCTTCTTCTTCTTTTCCTCCTCCTTCTTCTTCTTCTTCTTCTTCTTCTTCTTCTTCTTCTTCTTCTTCTTCTTCTTCTTCTTCTTCTTCTTCTTCTTCTTCTTCTTCTTCTTCTTCTTCTTCTTCTTCTTCTTCTTCTTCTTCTTCTTCTTCTTCTTCTTCTTCTTCTTCTTCTTCTTCTTCTTCTTCTTCTTCTTCTTCTTCTTCTTCTTCTTCTTCTTCTTCTTCTCCTTCTTTTTCTTCTTCTTCACACAGATGGCCACACTGTGACTATACACTCTCTGTATTTTTCTGAGAGCAGTACAGTGGCAATGAAAATAGTCTTACTGTACAAGGTAGGATTTCATTGGTATGACTGAACTGCTGTCAGCTGCAGGTAGTCAAAATAACAAATATAGCAGGATCCAATTAACTTGTCATAAATCAGCTGATCCAGTAATAATTAAACAGTGATTTGGACACAATAATCGAAAGGCTTGAAAGTCTTAAAGACCTTTAAAGTCTTTAAAAGACCTTTTTAAAGAAGACCTTTCAAAGAATAACTCTTTAAAAGACCTTTTCAATAATCTGCGAGATTCAGCATTTGTAGGTTAAGTATTGTGATCATAATATGCTCGTCGATCATATGTTTTATGACAAGTTGAATGGATCCTGCTACATTTAAAACTAAAAATTTTAGAAAATTCATGAGAGTGGTGCTTGCAAATTCTCATAATTCAGAGCTCTAAAAGTGTAATAATAATAGAAAGATAATTTTCAATGCTAGAAAATTCAATTTTCATTTTGTTTATCTCAGAAGAAGTTTGAAAAAAAATGAATGTGTTAATGTTTGCCTGTAATCCCATATCAAAAATGAAAAATGTTGCAAAAGTATGGAGGTGGCGGGAATAAAAAATGTTCCAACACACTGTTATGGACCTTTTCACACCAATGACCACACTGTGATTATACAGTTTCTGTAGCCCAGGTTAATGGAAATCAATACCAATTTCCGCATTTTAGGTTAATGTAAGTTGTATGCAAACAACCAAAGTTGGATTTCTCAACTTTTGATCTGATGATGGAGATAGCTCCCCATAGCTACCCATCAGTAACTTTGCACTAATCTGTATTTAAAGTTATATTAGGGGAGGAACTCATAATGTTGAATGAAGTTTATGGGATGGACCCATAATAGATGTTGGACTTGTTATAGAATGTTATATGAATAGATGTTGGACATATATACATGTATATATGTTTAATATATTCATATATACTGTTAAAATATGCTTGTTACCAATGACTTTAGTATTAGGTGTGTATGAGTTTATTGACTCAATAATGGAATGGTAACGATAGGAAAAACTACCTACCTATCCTGTTTAGGAGGAAAGATATCGATGTTTGGACATCGATGTTTTTCCTCCTAAACATCGATAGGTAGAAAACATCGATGTTTTCAAACATTATTAACAGGAGTAGCTTATTCGAATACAGCTCAGTAAATGAGTGAGTGAAGATCAAAAGAGTTGAGTAACAAATGACTCTCACTCTACTGCTACTCTGTCTCTGGTGATTCTTACACTGGAACTTAAAAGCCTAATTTAACTAAAAAAAAAGAAGAGAAATGACATAAATTATTTCAATGGCAGTTAATAACTGTAAGCGAAAACAAACTTACACCATGTTCCCTATCAAGGGATATTTGGTTATTTTATAGGGATATTTTATAGGTTATTTTATATTATTATAGGGATTTTTGTTCCTTATCAATTGGTTATTTTGGTGAAGTGGAACAACCCTACCCTGATCTCCCCACTATTAGAAACCATTCGCTGAATAGAATAAAAACTGTAATTTTATGCTTGTGTATCTTGCCATTACTTGTGTTCGTATTTTGTTAATAGTGTTGCATCGATTTCTGTTTGTATTGTTTTTCTGTTTGGCAAATATGTAGGCTACATTCTGCTCTAAGCAATAAGTGTCGCTCCAGTTAGAGAGCAGGTTGATAGGTCTAATTCGATCAAACGCAATTTCATCAGACCTAGGTGTTCGTAGCATTGACATAGGGCGGATCGAGTTTGGTCTAGGATGTTTGCTATCAAACACTGCTGACTATTTGTGTGCTCCAATTGTTGCAGATTGGCTAGTCAAAATTGGACATTCGGTTACAAACGATCTAACACTCTCCTTTTCTCTCTCTCTCCCATCTCTCTTCTATCCCCTCTTCTTCTTCTTCTTCTTATCCTACTTCTTCTTGTTCTTCCTCTTCTTCTTCTTCTAATTCGCCTTCCTCATCTTCTTCTTCTTCTTCTTCTTCTTCTTCTTCTTCTTCTTCCTCTTCTCCTCCCCCTCCTCCACTCTTTCTTCCACCTCTTCCCCATCTTCTTCTTCTTCTTCTTCTTCTTCTTCTTCTTCTTCTTCTTCCTCCTCTTCTTTTAATTCGACATCCTCATCTTCTTCATCTTCTTCATCTTCTTCTTCTTCTTCTCCCCTCCTTCTCCTTCTCTTTCTTCTACCTCTTCTCCATCTTCTTCTTCTCATTATTCGTCTATCAGTCAACCTATACCCCCTACCTCTTCCCCTACTTCTTATTCTTCTTCCTATTCGTCTCCCTCTACTTATTTCCTCCTCCTACATCTTTTTCTTTTTAGTCTCCTTCTTTTCCTCATTCCTCTTCAGCATCTTTTTTTTCTTCTACTTTTTCTTCTCTCTCGTCTCCTTCTTCATCATCATCATCATCATCTCCCCCTTCTTCTTCCTCTTCACCTCCTAATTCGCCTTCTTTATCTTCTTCTTGTTCTTCTTCCTCTTCTCCCCCTCATCCCCCTCCTCCTTCTTCTCATTCTCATCCTCCTCTTCCTTTTCCTTCTCCTCCCCCTCCTCCTCCTCCCCCTCCTCCTCTTCCTCCACTACCTCTTCCTCCTCCTCCTCCTCCCCTCCTCCTTTTCCTCCTCCCTCCTCCTCCTCCTCCTCCTCCTCCTCCTCCTCCACTTCCTCCTCCCTCCCCTAACTCCTCCTCCTCTTTCTCCTCCTCCACCTTCCAAAATCAGTGGCTAATTGACAGTCAAGTTTCTGATTCCCAGTTAGATATCACTGATTGGTTCCAGATTGATTCCTGATCGCCAATCACGTTCCAGTAAGATTGCAATCATCACTCACTTTTGGATCAGTGATTTGTGAAACTCTGTCATATCTGCAACTCACAAATGTGTTTGATAATCATTGGAACTTACAGTTGACGAGATATAGTAGCCTATAGGTAGCTTGGGCAACAGAGAGTTTGATAAGCTGTTTGAAAGTAATTAGATCTGAGGCTAGGCGTACACCGGTTAGTCAAGACAAAACAAGACGAGATTAGTCACAGTACTTCACATAGTTGCTTATGAAGCAGCACACACAGATGCAATGACTAATCGGTGTGTGTTGCTTCATAAGCAACTATGTAAAGTACTGTTACTAATCTTGTCTTGTCTTGTCTTGACTGACCGGTGTACGCATAGCCTTAGGGTGTACTATTGATAATAATATGTTGGAAAATTATTCAAAATGGCGGAACACGGATTGAAATTCTGTCAACAGCAAGAGCTGTTGAAAGCTCAGTATGTGTTCTCATGAAAGCACTCGAGAATAATTTTAATAAATGAATAAACATTAAACAAATGAATGAACATCACACATGCTGTAGACCCTTTTTGAAGCACCTGTATATGTATTTGGAGTGAGTATATGTTCATGTACATTACATGTAATATATGTGAGTATACACATAATGTACATTCCAACATGTGTATGTATAAACGTATACAAACTCTTGTGATTACATTAATAAATGATAATATCAACAATAGGATAGGAACAATATCCTATCAATAATGAGTGGATTTCAGTCTCCACTCACAGAGCTTTAGGCTAGGCGTACACCGGTTAGTCAAGACAAGACAAGACGAGATTAGTCACGTTTAGTCACAGTAATTCACATAGTTGCTTATGGAGCAACATACACAGATTAGTCATTGCATCGGTGTGTGCTATTTCATTAGCAACTATGTGAATTACTGTGAATGAATGACTAATCTCGTCTCTCTTGTCTTCTTAAATTTACGACTAAAAGCTATTCCCCAATTTGTTCTTGTTCTTCATCTTATCTTTCATTATTCATGCTCCATCTTCTTCTTCTTCATCTTCTCATTTTCGTATCCCTCTTTCATCCCTCCAACTTGTCACCTCACTCTCATTCTCTTCTCCATTCACCTTCTGCTCCCCTTGTAACATCTATTTCTTCTTATTTTCAATCTCCTTCTTCTTCTTCTTTTTCTTTTCACTCTCCTTCTTCTTCCGCTTCTTCTTCTTCTTCTTCTTCTTCTTCTTCTACACCTCCTTCTTCATCTTCTCTTTCTTATTCTCTTCATCTTTTTCTTCTTCTACTTCTCCTTATTCGTCTTCCTCTACTCATTTCTTTCTCCTACATCTTTTCCTTATTATAGTCTTCTTCTCCTTATTCTTCTTCAGCAACTTCTTTTTCTTCTACTCTTTCTTCTCTCTCGTCTCCTTCTTTATCATCATCATCTTCTTCTTCCTATTCTTCTTCTAATTCTCCTTCCTCATCTTCTATTCCTCCTGCTCCTTCTCCTTTTCTTTCTTCTATCTCTTCTCTATCTTCTTCTTCTTCTTCCTCTTATTCTTATCCGTCTACCAGTCTACCTCTTCTCCTCCTTCTTCTTCTTTTTCTTCTCTTTCTTCTACCTCCTCCATCTTCTTCTCCTTCTTCTTCCTCTTCTTCTTATTCGTCTACCAGTCTACCTCATCTCCTCCTCCTCCTTCTCCTTCTGCTTCTTCTTCTTCTTCTTTTCTACTTCTTCTTCTTCTTCTTCTTCTTCTTCTTCTTCTTCTTCTTCTTCTTCTTCTTCATCTTTCTCTCGCTTCCTTAGAAGTAAGACATCTTCCTGCAGTATTTCTCCACATTAAATTCTTTCCTCTTTCTACCAGCATAGAAAGTGCCTCACTTTTAACATTTCGAAACAATGCCTTCTCCTGTTGAATCTTAATCGCCAGACACTGAGTTGAGAAGATTTAGGACCTCAGAGATAAGAAGAGAAACATCGCTCTTCTGCAAGGGAATAAGAAGAACAGGAGAGTGCGAAGATTGAGAAGTAGAAGGAGAGAAAGAATTATGGTGGAGAAAACAGAGAAGAAGTAACAGAATGTGATTAGATTAGGGAGAAGCAAGAAATGATTAAGGGAAAGCAGGAGGAGGAAAAGGAGGGGTGGGATGAGAAGGAGAAGGAGGAGGAGAAGAAGAAAAGAAGAAGAAGAAGAAAAGAAGAAAGGAAGGCGAATAAGAGAAACAGTTGGATGAAGAAGAAGAAGAAGAGAAGAAGTAGAAAACGAGAAGAGAAAGAAGGAAAGGAAGGGGAGGGAGGAGAAGAAGAAGGACAAGAAAAGAAGCAGAAGAGGAGAGAGAGGAGGAGGTTGGAAGAAAGAGAAGGAGAGTGGAAGAAGAGGAGGCGAATAAGAAGAACAGTTGGAAGAAAAAGAAGAAGCTAGAGAGAAGAGAAAGAAGGAAAGTAAGGGGAGAGGAGGGAAGAAGAAGAAGAAGGAAAAGAAAAGAAGAAGAAGAAGGAGAAGATGAAGAAGAAGAAAAGGAGAAGAAGGAAGAAGAAGAAGAAGAAAGGAAAGAAAGGAGGATGAGAAAGAGGTGGAAGAGAAGAAGAAGATGAAGGTTTAAAAGAGTGAATGTTTCAGACACTATTTGTGAAAACAGAGCTTAAATCGGGTAGAACGATTCGGAGACATATATTTGTATCTTGAACTTCAAAGAAGAGGAAAAATGAGGAGGAGAAGGAGAAGAATATGATGAAGAATAAGGAGAAGAGGAAAGGAAGATGTGAGTAGGAGGAATAAAGTTTACAAGGGTGAATATTCAAGACTTATGTGAAAACAGGACTTGTGTAGGGTCTACTTGGAAATGTATTCCATATCATATCTTCAATAAATCCACAACATACAGCTTTTTGCGACTTAACATATTATTTTCAAGTAATACTGTATTCTAAGTCAGTAAGCCAGGCTTTTCTCGAGAACACAGAACTAAAGAAGAATATGCGAGAGGTAAATTTACGATACAAGCAGCTATTCTCGTATTTGTACTTGTTCTTCATCTAGTTATTTTTATTATTCCTGCTCCATCTTCTTCTTCTTCTCCTTCATTTTCTTTATCCTCTTTCATCCCTCCAACTTCTCACCTCACTCTCATTCTCTTCTCCATTCACCTTCTGCTCCTCTTGTAACATCTATTTCTTCTTATTTTCACTCTTCTTCTTATTCTTCTTCTTCATCCTCTTCTTCATCTTCTCCTCCCTCTCCCCTTCCTTTCCTTCTTTCTCTTCTCTTTTTCCTGCCTCTACTTCTTGTAGCTTCTTCTTCATCTTCCAACTGTTCCTCGTATTCGCTAGGGAGATCCTCGTATTAATAGATAGAGAGATATTATTTATCCACGTAACTCATGAGCGTAGAGTACGATGGCAAAGAAATAATATCTATCTAATGTCGAGCGCCAAATTAAATGAATCTGATTATACTAGAGAATTTGTATGGAAAATTATACACAGCAACAGATAATAAAAAGACAACAATGGAAAATTACAGAACTACCGAAGAATATTCATGGAAAATTCCACAAAGCTAAGGACAAAAATCAAACACGGAAAATTACAGGACTACTGAAGAATACTCGTGGAAAATTACATAGATCAACAGTTAGAGATAACAATGGAAAATTCCAGAAATTCAGAAGATTATTCATGGAAAATTCCACAAAGCTGATGACAAAAATCAAACAAACACGAAGAATACTCGTAGTGCTTACATAGATCAACAGATAAAGACAACAATGGAAAATTACAGAAATACGGAAGAATATTCATGGAAAATTCCACAAAGCAAGGACAAAAATCAAACACGGAAAATTACAGGAGTAGCCTACTGAAGAATACTCGTGGAAAATTACATAGATCAACAGTAAGAGATAACGATGGAAAGTTACCGGAGTATGGAAAAGTACTGACAGAAATTTACTGATGACGCAAGAAATAGTTAAAAATGGAAAATTCCAGAATCACGGAAAAGTACTGATGGGAGATTACACAGAGATAATAAATAAATAAAAACGAAATATTAGAGAAGTAAGGAAAAATACTGACGAAAGTTTACAAGATCTATTTTTATCCACGACCGTGTTATAACGCAATCATTACAGTTTCATAATTGAAATCGAAACAGTTGCTTTTTCGAAATGGAATTTGAGAATTCGTATTCGCTGTGTGCACGTAGGTGGTGGGGATAATAAAATCGTCCCCTGCGCTCACGCGGAATTTTTTGTGAACGAAAACCGGATATTTAACATGAGAAAGGATAGCGAATAAGCATTTACAATGCATTTAAAGTATTGTCGTATTCCTAATTGTATAAATACCGTTCACAATAGTAATTGCGTCTTCTATTCCTTCCATATTTCCAAACGTAAAGTGATTCAACAAAGAAATCGGATCTCAGTTTTGAATTAATCGAGTGAAAAATCCAGTTCAAAAGCATATGATTGATTTGAAGTCTCGCGCCCATAATCCATTTCAAAATAATAACCAATGGGAATAAACTCAGCTGTGGATAAACTACTTCGTCTGCTCAGCCAGCTTGAAACATAACCTTCAAAGTTGATTTCAAAACTTGTATTGGAGATTATAATAATGTTTAAGAACATGCGAAATATTGATTTTATTATTGTAAATATAATTCCACAATCGATAAGTAGGAAAAATAGCGACAGGGAATTCTATTTCAATTATAAACTAATTTTTACGTACATAAGCCTATCCTTTCCCATGTTAATCTACCCGGAAAGATTCATACGATTATCCGCCAGAGCGCAACACCGTAGATGCTCACAGCGAATAGACAATCTTTGTGCAAAATTTCAGCTTTATTAGTCAAGTATTCTAGGCGTGATGGACTTAAAAAGACAGATAAACAGACACCATCTTATTTTTATAATAGTATTGATTGATTGATTACTAATGATTATTTTTATTTCAGTTATGGCTCATAAGGACTGTACCATAAATGGCACATGGTTCAAACATCCCATCTCAGGATTGGTATGGTCTAACTATACGACTTGCGTCAACATGGAAGACTTAGATGTGAGTGAAGTTGATTGGTATGATTACATTATAAGTATAAAATAAATTATAATCAATTATGAAATAATCTATTATGTAAGGCTAGGCGTACACCGGTTAGTCAAGGCAAGACAAGACGAGATTAGTCACGTTTAGTCACAGTTCTTCACATAGTTGCTTATGAAGCAACACACACTGATGCAATGACTAATCGGTGTGTGTTGCTTCATGAGCAACTATGTGAAGTATAGCACAATCCTTTTGACTTGTCAGAAATCAGCTGTTTCGGTAATAATTAAACAGTGATTTCGACACAATAATCAAAAGGCTTAAAAGTCTTAAAGACCTTTAAAAACCTTTTTAAAGATGACCTTTCAAAGAATAACTTTTTAAAAGACCTTTTCAATAATCTGCGAGATTCAGCATTTGTAGGTTAAGTATTGTGATATTGCTCGTAGAAACATATTTTTGCTGTTAAGTTAAAAGGATCCTGCTATACTGTGACTAAACGTGACTAATCTTGTCTTGTCTTGTCTTGGTGTACGCCTAGCCTTATAGAGAACATTATTGTGTTTGAAATACTTTTTTGTTATAGAAAACATGATTGGTGAGTTAATTAGCCTACTAGATCTGTGGAAAAGTTGAAAACCATGAATTTTAACAAATAAATTATTATTACTTGAATGTTTAAATTAAAATATTTCACTCAGATATAATGAGTTATCATAATTCTCAAGTATAGTAGATATGATAAATTTCATACTTGACCATTCCACTATTGAAATAAATTGATCATGAAAATTCAATTCAATTCAATTCAATTCAATTCAATTCAATTCAATTCAATTCAATTCAATTCAATTCAATTCAATTCAATTCAATTCAATTCAATTCAATTCAATTCAATCAATTCAATTCAATTCAATTCAATTCAATTCAATTCAATTCAATTCAATTCAATTCAATTCAATTCAATTCAATTCAATTCAATTCAATTCAATTCAATCCAATTCAATTCAATTCAATTCAATTCAATTCAATTCAATTCAATTCAATTCAATCCAATTCAATTCAATCCCAATTCAATTTATTTACTCGAATGAAATGCAATATAAATTTGTCACACAACCAAAAACATTGAAGTATTATAAATCTTTGGAAAAATAAATAAATATTGGATTCACTATTAGTAAATTACTGAATCCAAAACTGTTTTCATTAATATTTAAGTGATATTTTCCCTGTTTCAGTGGTCGCAGAAGATCAATACCCTATATGAAACCGGATATGCTATATCCCTGGTAGCATTACTGCTATCACTAATAATATTATCATATTTCAAGTGAGTATCACATTATTTGATAGATTACATTATTATGACATTCATTTATGAATAACATCACTTTTGACAGTTTGTTTATGAATACTATTTGACAGATTACATAATTATGACATTTATTTATGAATAACATCACTTTTGACAGTTTGTTTATGAATACTGTATAATTATTCTTTTGTTCCGTATCAGGCTAGGCGTACACCGGTTAGTCAAGACAAGACAAGACGATATTAGTCACGTTTAGTCACAGTACTTCACATAGTTGCTTATGAAGCAGCACACACCGATGCAATGACTAATCACCTATGAAAACACAATGAAAACGCAATGAAAACACACCTATTGTGACTAAACGTGACTAATCTCGTCTTGTCTTGTCTTGACTAACCGGTGTACGCCTAGCCTAACGTTTAACATATTATATTTGTTCCATTCTCCTCTTTTATGTCTGTCTCTTCCTCCTCCTCTTCATCCTCTGCCTCTTCCTACTTCTTCTCCTCCTCCTTCTCCTCCTCCACCTCCCCCTCTTCCTATTTCTCCTCCTCCTCTTCCCCCTCTTCCTTTATTTCATCTTCTTCTCTCCTTTTCTGCTTCTTCTTCTACTACATCTATGGTCCTTAATGACTTCTCCTTCTTTTTTACTCCTAGCTCACCCCCTAATAAAAGCATTCAAAGCCAAAGTCAAATAAATTCAATTATTTCTCTTCTTATTTCTCTTCTATTTCTTCTTCCTGTAATTCCTGTTTATCTTCTCCTTCTTCTTCTTCTCCTTTCATTATCCTTCTTCTTCCTGTTGTTGCTCTCAATCTTCTACATTATTTTCATCTATTTCTTTCCTTCTTCTCCTGCACCTCCACTTTCTCCTCCTCCTTCTTCCTCTTCTCCTTCTCCTTTTCCTCTTTCTCATTCTACTTCTGCGCCTTGGCGTCCGTCTCCGCCGCCTCCTCCTACACCTACACCGCCCTCTCCTCGTCCTTCTCCTCCTCCTTTCACCTACACCCATCTATTTTCTATATTTTGCTTCTCATCTCCTCCTCCTTCTTCATCATCTTCTTCTTCACCATCTTCTTCCTTCTCCTCCTCCACCTCCTCATTTTCTTTCTTCTCCTCATTCTCCTTCTTCATCATCTTCTTCTTCTCCCTCCCCTACTTCTCCCTCTCCTCATACCCCACCCCCTCCTACACCCACCCACTGGAATACACAATGAGTTTCGAGAACAAACATCTGAATTAAATATAGAGTTGTCCATTGTTGGTTCACGCTAGAGCGAACACAAAAACGAGTGGTTTTATTTTTTTTTTCTAGAAAGCATGAAAAAGAGTTTTTTATCGTCTGTTTATTCAGACACTGAGCAGTGGGGGTGGGATAGGTGACAGAGGTTTTTGTTTTTCTTGTTCTGTCGTTTCCTATTCCACAGTCTGTTTCTCTCACCTTTACCTCTTTATTCCCTATTCATCAAATCTTTTTCTAATTCACTCCAACCATTGAATATATATCCTTTATGTTAGGGAAAGGATATATATTCAATGCTTCAACCCTGATAACTTTTGCTTCTTCTCTTCACATACAGTTCTTCGTCACTTTTATCCCGTCGTTATGTTTTTGCTTCATCTTTGCTGTTCGTAATGTCTTATTCATCCACTCCGCTCTCCTTTTCCTTCTCCTTCTTCGTCTCCTTCTTCTTTTCTTCTTCTTCTTTTCTTCTTCCACTTCTTCTTCATCTTCTGCTTGTCCATCTTCTTCTTCTTCTTCTTCTCCTTTTTCTTCTCTCTCTTCTTCTTTTTCTCGTCTTCTTCTTCTTCTTCTTCTTCTTCTTCTTCTTCTTCTTCTCTTCTTCTTCTTCTTCTTCTTCTTCTTCTCTTCTTCTTCTTCTTCTCCTTTTTCTCCCTATTCTTCTTCTTCTCCCTTTTCTTTTTCTTTTTGCTTTTTCTATTTCTTCTACCTCTTCTGCTTATTTCTCAGGTTCTTCTTTTTCTTCTTCTCCTCCCTCTTCTTTTCCTCCTCCTTCTCCTCCTTCTCATCCTCCTCTACTCCTCCTACTCTTCCTTCTACTTCTCCTTCTTCCTTCTCATCCTCTTTCTCTTAGTCCTTCTCCTCCTCCCTCCTCCTCCGTCTCCTTTTTCTCCTCATCTTTCTTCTCTGTCTCCTCCTTCTCATCGTCCTCCTCTACCTTCTCCTCCTTCTCCCACTCCCACTCCTCGTTCTTCTCCTACCCCTTTCTTCTCCACACTCTTCTCCTCCTCCTCATCCTTCTCATACTCAATACAATTGTTTGTTGTTACTCTTTCTTTCCAATTTTTGTTTTTATTCACTGTTTGTATGTTTTGTATTCGTGGACTTCTGATGTTAGTATAGATGACAGTTGTACTGTTTACATTCAATGTTTGCTGTATGCTGTTTGCTATTTCGCATTTATAACTCTTTTTAGCCTCTCCTTCCCACTCATTATTTTTTCTTGTCTTTCACTTCTACTTTCTCTATCCATTGTCCCTCTCTTTTATTATCACATCTCTTCTAACCCTCTTTTTTTTCTCTCATTCAACCCTTAATCATCACATTCCTCTTCAGTATCATTTCGACAAAATACCCTAGAATAATTTTGCAAGAAAGAGTAATCAATATATTGATGTTTGGTTTTTGAGCTACCTCTTGTTTGCTATTCGCGTCTATTTATCTTCCCATCAACATTTTTCCAATTTGTCACAATTTCATTATGTTCCTTATTCTTCGCCTCTGTATGGACTTCTTCCTCTTCCTCTTCTTTCACCATTTCTCCTTATTCTTCAATTTTGCATTTTTTGAATAATTACAATAAACATATAAAATAATTTTATATTGTTTTAAATTGTAATTATAATTCAGTAAAAACAAAGAACCAATCCTTTCCCTTTCGCCTTTCTATCACCTATCTTCTCATTTTTCTTCCTTCTTCTTCTTCTTCTTCTTCTTCTTCTTCTTCTTCTTCTTCTTCTTCTTCTTCTTCTTCTTCTTCTTCTTCTTCTTCTTCTTCTTCTTCTTCTTCTTCTCCTTCCTCATATACTTCTTCTCCCTTCTTCTTCTTCTATCTTCATCTTCTTCTTCTCTTTTCTCTCTTCTTCTTCTTCTTCTTCCTCCTTTTCTCCTTCTCCTTTTCTCCATTTCCTTCTTCTTCTTCATCCTCTTATCTCTCTTCTCCATTCTTCTTCTCTTCTTCTTATTCTTCTTCTCCTTCATACTTCCTCTTCTTCTTCTCTCCTATTCTTCTTCTTCCTCTTTTCCCCCTTCTTGATCTTCTTCTTCTCCTCCCACTTCTCTTCCACCTTCTCCTTCCTTTTCCTCTACTACTTCTTCTCCTACTCCATCACCTACTCATTCTTCTTCTACCTCTCCTACTGCTTCACTCCGGTCTTATTTTTCTTCTCTCTTCATTTCATTTTCTCCTTATTATTCTTATTCTATCTAGTTTAGAAAGGTGTTCTCTCAGTTCTTTGAAATTCGAAGGAGATTGCTTCCATTTCTGACGTTTTTGTTTGTCAAAGACTGACTTTGATGTGAATGGTAAATTGACAGTAGCTGCCATATTTAACTAATGATGAAACTGTCTTAATACTCTCCTGTCGTATAAGGGTGACATAAAAATGAGGAGAAATAAACGAGCAGTGTGGGAGAAGGAGAAGAGAGAAGGAGGAGGAGGAGAAGATCAAGACAAGAAGAGGAAAGAGAAGAAAAGAGAAGAAAGAAGAGGAAGAAGAATAGAAGAAGAAGAAGAAGAAAGAGAAAGAAATAAGTGGGAAAGGAGAAAGAAGAGAAGAAGAAGAAGAGGAGGATAAAGAAGAACAAGAAGAACAAGAAGAATGGAGAAGAAGAATGAGAAGAAGAAGAAGAAGATGAAGGAATAGAAGAACAGATGAAAGATGAGGAAGAAGGAGAATATGGAGAAGAAGATGATGAAGAAGAAAGAAGAAGAAGATGGGTGATGAAAAGAAGGAGGAAAGAAGAGAATAGAGAAGTGGGAAGAAGAAGAAATAAGGAACAAGAACAAGAAAGAAGAGAAGGAAAGGAGGAAGATGGAAAAGAAGAAAAGGAGAAAAAAGAATGATGAAAGAGGATGATGAGGATGATGAAGATGAGGAGGAGGAAAAGATGATGAATGAAGAGAAAGATGAAGATGAAGAGAAGATGATGATGAAGAAGAAGATGAAAATGGAAGAAAAGGACAAGAGAAGAAAGAAGAAGAAAAGAAGAAGAAAGAAGAAGAAGAAGAAGAAGAAGAAGAAGAAGAAGAAGAAGAAGTAAAGAAGAAATGCAGAAAAAGAAGAAGTATCGGAAGAACAAAGAAGAAGAAGTGAAGAGAAAAACAAGAAGAACAAGTGAAGAAGGAGAAAGAAAATGAATAACAAGAAGAACAAGTATGAAGAAGAAGAAGACAAAGAAGAAAGAAGGAGGAGGAATGAAGAAGAAAAATGAAGTAGAAGAAGTAGAAAAACAAGAAGTTGATGAAGAAGAACAAGAAGAAGAAAAAGAAGAGCTAGAATGACAAGAAGAAGTGTACAATAAAGGTGTGATAATGGAAATAGAGAAAAGTGTTAACAAGATGATAGACAATTAGTAGTAGAGAGGAAAAAGTGTGGAAGAAAAAGTACATGAAGAAGAAAAGTATATTGAGAGACAGAGAAACAGAGTGTGTGAGAGTGAAAGAAGAAGTAAGTAGAGTATAAAAGAGGAAAAGAACCACTTGTTATTGAATTTATGCCATGACGGACGCACCGTGAAAAAGTGGAATTTTAATATGAAAGGACTCACTGAAGCCCTAAACATATTCTTCCCTTTTTACTCATCATTTTCGGGATTTTCCTCTTTTCCCTTTGCTCGAGACATCTTGTCCCATCCCCTTTCCATTTATTTCTCACTGCCTCTCATTCTTCTTCTTTTTTTCTATTCTTAGACTTCCTCCCCTCAATCGAACTATCCTTCTTTCAATCCCTTCTTATCATTCACTGAATTTTTCATTCTAGTACTATTCTTATAATACTCTTCCCTTCATTCTTCTGCTCCTCCTTATGTCCTCCTTCTCGACTTTCTCCTCCTTTTCCTAATTTTCCTCCTTTTCCCAACTCTCCTCCATTTCCTCCTTCTTCTCCACCACCTTCTCCTCTATCTCAATCTTCTCCCACTTCTCTTATCTTTCCCCTCTCACCGCTCTTAATCACTTCTTCTAACAGACTATCTTCTTATAGCCAACATTTCACTTCTACTATTCTTCCACAAAATCGGTTCTCTTCTCAAACTACATTTTCTCAACCTTCCTCTTCCTTTCACTCCCATTCCTTGTTTCTTCTTCCTCTCATTATTCTTTTCAAACTCCTCCATCCTTCTCATCTTCCTGATCTTCCTTTATCTCCCCTTCTCCTGGTCACCCCACGACCTTTCATTCGCTCCACCCTTCCCTTATCATTCTCAATTTATTCTTCACTAAACTCCATCCTTTTCCTACTTCGTACCTCATCTTCTCCACCTTCATTTCTTTATCTTCTTCTTCTTCTCCCTCTTCTTCTTCTTCTTCTCCATCTTCTGGTTATTCTTCTTCTTCTACTACTCCTGGTTCTCCTTCTCCCCCCACTTCTTATCCTCCTTTTTCTCCTACTCCTTGTCTTTCTCCTGCTCCTTCCTCCTATTTCCCCTCTTTTTTTCCTCCTTCACCTTCACCACCTCCTTTTCTCACTTATCCTCTCCCTTCTCCTTCTCCTTCTTCACCTCCTTCTTCTCTTCCTCCTCCTTCTCTTCCCCTTCTCCTCCTTCTCCTCCTTATTCTCCTTCTTTTTCTCTCTTTCACCTTTTTCTCTTCTTGTCCTCCTCCTCCTCTATCTCCATCACCTCTTTTTCCATCCTTCTCCTCCCACCATTTTTCCCCTCCCAAAATGTTTACCTTGGGCTTTTGGGAAGAAACAAGATAGCCTCATTTAAATGCAGCACATAGTGGAGCAATTATCGTAGCCAGAGTAAAGTGACAGAGCAGCCTTCTCTCTTCTCTTCCGACTCCTCCTACTTCTCCTTCTCCTCTTCCCCCTTCTCCTCCCTTACTCTTCCCCCTACTCCTTCTCCTAACCCTGCCCCACTCCTCCTCCTTCTACTTCTCCTCCTCATTCTACGATTCCTCCCCATCTCTTCCACTTACTCCTCTTTTTCACTCTTCTTCTTCTTCATCTTCTTCTTCATCTTCCTTCTTCTGCCTCTTCTTAATAATTTTTTTTTTTTTTTCTTCTTCTTCTACCACCTCCTCTCCTCCTCCATCTTTCTCTTCTTCTCCTCTTCTCCTCCATCTTCTTTTTCTTCTTCTTCTTCTTCTCTCCTTTTCTTTCTCCTTCTCCACTCCTTCCTCTTTTTCTCTTCCATCTTCTTCTTCTTCTTCTTCTTCTTCTTCTTCTTCTTCTTCTTCTTCTTCTTCTTCTTCCTTCTTCTTCTTCCTTCTTCTTCTTCTTCTTCTTCTTCTTCTTCTTCTTCTTCTTCTTCTTCTTCTTCTTCTTCTTCTTCTTCCATTTTTTCTTCTTCTTCTTCTTCTTCTTCTTCTTCTCTCCTTCATCTTCTCTCCTTCATCTTCTCTTCTCCTTCTCTACTTCTCCCTCTCCTTCTCCTCCTCCATCTTCTTCTTCACTTCTTCTTTTTCTTACTATTTCTCTTCTTCTTCTTCTTTCCCCCCCTCCTCTTCTTCTTCTTCTTCTCCTTTTCCCCTCTTCTTCTTCTTCTTCTACTTTTTCCTCTGCCTCTCCCTCTTCCTCTGCCTCTTCTTCTTCCTCTTCCTCTTTCTCTCCCTCTCCCTCTTTTTCTACTTCTTCTTCTTCCTCTTCTCATTCATCTTGTTCTCCTCCCTCCCCCTTCTCCATTACCCCGTTCCCTTTACCTTAAGGTGGAGGAGAAGGAAGAGTTTAGTGACTGTGTGGCATTCTGATGAGGACAGCGCGAATTAGAGGTCAGAGGTCATTTGAAGGTCACCCTGAGGTCACCTCGCTAATGGACTTGGTTACCCACTGTTTATAGAAGACTCCCTGTGAATTTGTGATTTGATATGATGCTACATCACTCTGGAGATTCTGGTGTATTAAACACAATCCAAGTTTTTCCAAAAATGAACCCTGTTCTTTTCTCTGTTATTCAATTTTATCTGTTGGATTCATTTATTGGTTTTGTTGGAATGTTTCGTTTTTTACTATTTTATCTACAACCATGTTTCAACACAGTCATTGAAATCGAAACCGTTTCTTTTTCGAAATATATAGCAGGATTCTTTTAAATTGTCAGAAACAGCTGATTGATGTACGCTCGTTTACTGACGTTAAATCAGCTGTTTTCTGACAAGTTAAAAGAATCCTGCTATAATTTAAAACTTGTTTCGTAATGAAGACTTTATAAAATAGCTGCTATATTACGAAACAGTTCCACAGTTCAATCTGTTCCAGTTTTAAAACACTGGAACGGAAATAAACACCAATCACAGCTGATAAATGCACTGTAGTTCCTCATGCGTGTGTACTTTTAGCAGCTTCCAAACCCATCAGGTAAAATATATTGAAATAGAACAATGGACGTTTGAATCAAGTTTTGTTTAGATTGATAATGTAGAAATTATACTTTTTTGTTGGTCGTAGATAAAATGGTGTATGCAATGCTTGTATTTTAGCCTCTAAACGACTCTTGAGATACATTGAAATATCTCGCAGCGTTGCCGTTCATATATTTTTAACCCCGGTATATCACTCGTCGTCTAAAGGCTCTCATAATACAACCATTGCATGAATTACTATTGACAGTACTATTGAATTACTATTTTAATTCCATTCAATACTAAATATGTTCGAAACACAACAGAGACCTGGATACAAAACTACGTGATCATATTATATAAATATAAAAATATATTATGTATAGCACGATCCTTTAACTTGTCATAAATCAGCTGTTTCGGTAATAATTAAACAGTGATTTCGACACAATAATCAAAAGGCTTAAAAGTCTTAAAGACATTCAAAGTCTTTAAAAGACCTTTTTTAAGAATACCTTTCAAAGAATAACTTTTTAAAAAACCTTTTCAATAATCTGCGAGATTCAGCATTATTCTGTAGGTTAAGTATTGTACTGGTGGCCGAGTAAAACATATGTTTTCTGACAAGTTAAAAGGATTCTGCTATATTGATCATATCATATAAATTTCAGGGTTCACTATTTTAGACGGAAACTTTATGGTGATGTTATTTGGAAATCGAATTTGATACTTGTGTTCCAATCAGAACTGGCTGTCCAACCCAGTATGACAAGATCTGACAGTAACTCAATTTGCATACACTAATACGATCTGGGTGATGGGTGGAGGGGTGGAGAAGAGAAGGAGGAGGAGGAGGAGGAGGAGGAGGAGAAGGAGGATGAGGAGGAAGGAGAATGAGAAGGAGGAGGAGGAGAAAAGGTGAAGAAGGAGTTGGAGCATGAGGCGCGAAGGTCTGAAGGAGAATAAGAATGAAGAAAGAGGAGGGAGAAAGGAAGGGAGAAGGTGATAAGGAGAAGGGGAAGGGAGAGAAGAAGGGAGAGAATGAGGAGGAGTAGGAAAAGGAGAAGGAGAAGAAAGGAGAGATGACGGACGAGGAGGATGAGGTGGAGAGAAGGAGGAGGAAGAAGGAGGAGGAGGAGGATGGAGGAAGGATGAAGGAGGAGGATGAATGAGAAGAAATGGAGAAGGAGAAGAATGATGAGAATGAGAACGAGAAGGAGGATAAGAAGGAGAAATGATGAGAAGAATGATGAAGGAATGAGAAGAAAATGAAATGAAGAAGGAGGAGGAGAATGAGAGAATGAGGGAGGAGAAAGAGGATGAAACAGAAGGACGAGAATGATGGACGATGAAGGTGGAAATGAAAGGGAAATGATGAGAATGATGAAGATGAGAAATGGGAAGTGAGGAGGAGGAGGAGGAGAAGGAGGAGGAGAAGAAGGAGAAAGATGAGGAAGAGCATAACGATGAGAAGGAGGATGAAGAGTAGCAGGAGAAATGAAGATGAGGAGAGATAAGGAGGAAGAGGAGGAAGAGAAGAAGTAGGGAAAGGAAAAGAATATGGAACAAGAAGATGGGAAAGAGAGAAGAAGTAAGAGGAAGAAGAAGGAATGAGAAGTGAGAATGATAGAACAAGGAAAAAAGAGAAGTAGATTGTTAAGAATATGAGAAATAGAAGAAGAAGTATGAGGAATAGTGTAATAAGAAGGGAAAAATAGTAAAAAATCAGGATGAAAGGAGAAGAAGAAACAGAATGATGAGGTCGCAGATGGAAGGGTGAGAAGAAGAAAAGACGATTAAAGAGTACATAATAGGAATTAGGAGGAATAAATGGGGAAGAATAAGAAGATAAGTATTTATAGGAGAAAAATAGAAGAAGGTGTATACAGAGGAAGAAGTAGAAAAAGCATAAGTAAGAAGAAGAAGGGGAAGAAAAAGAAGGAGAAGAAGAGGAAAAAAAGGAAGAAGGAGAAGAATGAAAAGAAAAGAGAGGAAGAGGAAGAAGGACAAGAAGGAGTAGAAATAGGAGGAGAAATTAAAAGTAGGATGATAAGATAAAGTAGATCACCGTCGATAATTTCCTTTGTAGAGGAATGATGTTGATGATGAGGTGGGGAATGGGTGAAGGAGGAGGAGAAGTATTAGGAAGAGGAGAAGGAGGAGGAGGATGAAAAGGACGAGGATGAGTATGGAAGAGTAGAGCAGTAGGAGATGAAGGAGCAGGCGAGAGGAGAATGGGATGGAAGAGGAGAAGATAGAGTAGCAGTAGGATGAGGAGGAGAAGGAGGAGTAGGAAGAGGAGGAGGAGGAGGAGGAGGAGGAGGAGGAGGAGGAGGAAAATGACAAACCTGAATGACAAGTTGGAGTGAAGCGGCGTTGATGTGTTAATCTAGCAATATGTCAAACCTGATCTCTTGCAGTTAGGGTCTGATACCGTAATAGGATGTCCTCTGAATACGAATATTATATTGGGTGGTCTATCAATCCTTGGCTCTCTCCTTTTCCTCCTCTTCCTCATCCTTCTCATCCTGTTTCTTCTTCATCAACCTCTTTATCATTCTCTTCCTCCTCCTACCCTTTCTCCCCACCATCCTCCTCCACCTCTTTTTCCTTTGCCTCTTTCTTCTCTTTTGTCTGCGTTTTCTCCTGTTTCACCTCAATTTACTCCTTGTCCCTTCCCTTCTCCTTCTCCTACTCCTCCTCTCCTCCTCCTCCTCCTTCTTCTCCTCTTCCTCCTCCTTTGCTCTCTTCTTCTTCTTCTTCTTCTTCTTCTTCTTCTTCTTCTTCTTCTTCTTCCTCTTCTACTTCTTCTTCTGCTTCTTCTTCTCCACCTGCTTCTTCTTCTCCTTTTTCTTCTTCTTCTACTTCTCCTTCTCATTCCTCTTCTTCTTCTTATCCTTCTTCTTCTTCCCTTCTTCTTCTTATTCTTCTCTTCTCCTTCTCCTCCTCTTCATCTCCTCTTTTTTCTTCTTCTTCTTCTTCTTCTCCTTCCTCTCCTTCCTTGTCTTCTTCTCCCTCTTCTTCTTCTTCTTCTTTTCCTTCTCCTTCTTCTCCTTCTTCTTCTCTTTCTTCTTCTTCTTCCTTCTCTTCTTCTTCTTCTTCTTCTTCTTCTCATTTTTCTTCTTCTTCTTCTACTTCTCCTTGTCCTTCCTCTTCTTCTTCTTATTCTTCTCATTATTGTACTATTGATAGCTATTATTTGAATATTATTTTACTTGATTATTTCTATCATTTCAGGTCCTTAAGATGTCCGCGAATTACTCTACACATGAACCTGTTCACTTCCTTTGCAATCAACAATTTATTATGGTTGCTATGGTATAGGCTAATCGTACCATACCCTGAAATAGTCAAACAAAATGGGGTAAGTATTTGAAAATATTTAGTAGAATTTAATATCACGAGGAGCAAATCACGGCTCATTTGAATTTTTGAAATTCTTATGCCTGGTTGTTCGTACATCTATTAAATTTAACCGGGCGATAAATCGAGGACAGCAACATAGTGGGATCGACGACAAACTGAACTAATTTAAAATTTAAAATCCGTGTGAAATAGTGTTACCAGAACAATATATTTTAGCTAAATAACTAGTAAAATCAACTTCATTAACATTCTCTAATAAATTACATGTTCATTCGAAACGAACTAGCTCCAAAAATTGTATCTAGCCACAATATTACAGACTTTTGGTTGGTAAAACTGAAACTTAAACTTTCCCTATGTATTTGTCATTCCCTTTGTACTTGATGTCCATGTAAAAAAGTTCAACCGCTGGAAAAATTTAATCCCTCAATCAGCACCGATTAATTTAACTCTGTTTTTAACGGAGTAGAAATGTTTCAACAATTTGAAATGTGTGTACAACCAGCTGATATTTGAAAAAATTATGCCATCAGTATTTTTCACTACCAGATACCTTCTGCCTCATTGATAAAAACTCGGAGTGCAATTCATAAATTTTGTCTACAGAATATTATTTTGTAATAACATCTAATAAAAATGATGAGTAATGTAGTTTTGCAAATAAAATCAATGCAATTCAAGGCTTTCCAACACTATTTTGTCTCAATTCTTCATTTCAAGTTAGTTCAGTTTGTCGTCGATCCCATTATGTTGCGTCCCCGATTTATCGCCCGGTTAAATTTAATAGACGTACGAACAACCAGGCATAAGTTTCATGAGAAAGGTACGAGCTTTTCTCTCACTTTATATACAGGGCCAGTTGTAATGAATTGGTATGAGTTTTCTGACACTATTATGGGTGTATTCTACAAACAGTATAAGTCAATACTATAGGGAGCCCAATACACAAGTAATATAACTTTGTAATTTGTTTTCAAATGCTAATAACACATGTTCAGTTGAAAGGGTCTGAAAAAGCCTATGGTCATTCTCTCTGTCATTTTTTCACGTATGTCAATATTCTCCCACCGACTTCAATTTGCATCTGAAATTATACCCACACCCCTAACGCACATACATAAAAACTTTCGGATAATTGGAAGTTATACCACTCTTTCTAATTCTCTTTTATTCTCTCTCTGCCACACGATTTACTTTTCTTACTCCCCCTCACTCTCTCTCTCTCTCTCTGTTACTCTCTGTCCCACTCTCTCACAGTCTTTCTCTCTCTCTCTCTCTCAGGTTAAAATAGAGGCAGTCATTTAATCCAATCCAATTCTCCCACTCACCCACTCTCTCTCTCTCTCTCTCTCTCTCTCCTCTCTAACTATCACCTCTTCCTCACCTCCCATGCCCTCTAACACTCTTGTCTCTCTTGAACTCTTCCTCAACCTCATCCTCTTCCTTTTTGTCCTCCTCATTTATATCTTTCCATTCTATTCATCCCATCTTCTTCTTCTTTCACTACTCCATCTTGTGTTTCTCCCGTTTCCTCATTTTCTAACTTGTCTACTTTCTCCTTCTTCGCCTCTATCTCTTTCTCTTGTCTCTCTCTCTCCTTTTTCTCCTCCTCTACCACCTCCTTCTCCTCCTCCTCCTCCTCCACCTCCTTCTCCTTCTCCTTCTTCTTCCTCCCCCTCCTCCTCCTCCTTCTCCTCCTTCTCCTCCTTCTCCACCTTCTCCTCTCCTCCTTCTCCTTCCCCCTCTGTATTCTTGTTCTTTTTCTGCTGCTGCGCCTCCTCTCCTCTTCTTCTTTTTCCCCATCTCCATCTTGTATTTCTCCCGTTTTCTCATCTTCTAACTCAACTACCTTCTGCTTCTTTGCCTCCTCCTCTCTCTCTTCTTTTCCCCTTTTCTTTTCTTACTTAACATTATTTTTCTCTTCATTCCTTTCCCCATTAACTGGTCCAACCCCTCCTTCACCTCCTTCTCCTCCTTCGCCTCCTTCTCCTTCTCCCTCTACTTCTTCTCCTTCTTCTCCTTTTCCTCCTTCCTCCTTCTCCTCCTTCTCTTTTTCTCCCTTTCTCTTTTCTCACTTTACATTATTTCCCTCTTTGTTCCTCTCTCCATTAACTGATCATCCCTAACATGACATGCATGTTACATGTAGTTTTGTACGTTTTAAATTGTTCTTTTTTCAAGCAAAGGGTGTGGCTATCTCCAATAATAACCCTGTTGCATTAGATCAGACAGTAATGCCTTCTCTGAAATTCCAGATATAAAACGCATATTTTCCATTGATATTTCTATCTTAAGTGACATTGTAGAATCATGATAACATAAATGGCATATTCTTGGTCTAGTATGGCATATTAATTGTAAACTAATGGTATTGGCTGTGAGCATCTACGGTGTTGCGCTCTGGCGGATAATCTTATGAATCTTTCCTGGTAGATTAACATGGGAAAGGATAGGCTTATGTACGTAAAAATTAGTTTATAATTGAAATAGAATATTCCCTGTCGCTATTTTTCCTACTTATCGATTGTGGAATTATATTCAGAATGATAAAATTAACAATTCGCATGTTCTTAATCATTATTATAATCTTCAATTCTAGTTTTGAAATCAACTTTGTGTAGTAATAAACTGTTACACCTTTTGAGAATTAAAGGCTTTTATTAGCTTTACAATATTAGTAGCACACGCAGTAACAAGGAATACAGAACTGAATAATATTATTTGAATGCTTGTGTATTGCGTTGCTATGGACTGATCATCCGGTTGAATATCATCACACTTTGAAGGTTATGTTTTGAGCAGACTTAGCAGACGAAGTAGTTAATCCACAGCTGAATTCATTCCCATTGGTTATTATTTTGAAATGGATTATGAGCGCGAGACTTCAAATCAATCATATGCTTTTGAACTGGATTGTTCACTCGATTCAAAACTGAGATCCGATTTCTTTGTTGAATCACTTTACGTTTGGAAATATGGAAGGAATAGAGGACGCAATTAGTATTGTGGACGGTATTTATACAATTAGGAATACGAAAATGCTTTAAATGCATTGTAGTGATAGGCGTACATCGGTTATAGTCAAGACAAGACAAGACAAGACAAGATTAGTCACGTTTAGACACAGTGATTCATATAGCTGCTTATGAAGCAGCACACACCTTTGCAATGACTAATCGGTGTGTGTTGCTTCATAAGCAACTATGTGAAGTACTGTGACTAATCTTGTCTTGTCTTGTCTTGACTAACCGGTGTACGCCTAGCCTAAATGCTTATTCCCTATCCTTTCTCATGTTAAACTACCCGGTTTCGTTCACTAAAATTCCGCGTGAGCGCAGATGTCGATTTTATTATCCCCACCACCTACGTGCACACAGCGAATAGATGTAATGAGGAAGAGTCATATTAAAAGTCATATTCATATATAGCACGATCCTTTTAACTTGTCATAAATCAGCTGTTTCGGTAATAATTAAACATTGATTTCGACACAATAATCAAAAGTCTTAAAGACCTTTAAAGTCTTTAAAAGACCTTTTTAAAGAAGACCTTTCAAAGAATAACTTTTTAAAATACCTTTTCAATAATCTGCGAGATTCAGCATTAAATTTGTAGGTTAAGTATTGTGATATTGCTCGTCGAAACATATATGTTTTCTGACAAGTTCAAAGGATCCTGCGAATTCTCACACTGTGACACAGCTCCTTAAGCGGCAACTCAGAAATCGAGCAACTCTTCTCATTAGAGTGTTGGGTACCCCATAATAGTCTCATGGCTGCCAATGTGTTAGACAACTCCCCTTTTGGTTCTTGGTTCGAAACCTCTGGATTGAGGTTGGAACAGACTCAATGAACTAGGCCAGGTTAATCGTATTCTCTTACTGCTCCGACTTCTTGTTCTTGTTCTTTCTACTCTTCTTCTTCTTCTTCTTCTTCTTCTTCTTCTTCTTTTTGTTCTTCTTTTCATCTCTTCTTCTTCTACTTCTTCTTCTTCTTCTACTCCTTCTTCTCCGTCTTCTTCTTCTTCTTCTTTCTTCTACTTCTTTTTTCTTCTTCTTTCGTCTTCTTCTTCTTCTGTTCCAACTTTAGGTTCTTCTACACCTTCTTCTTCTTCCACTTCTCCTCCTTCTTCTTTCTACTCTTCTTCTCCTCCAACTTCTTCTTATCCTTCTCCTTCTCCTCCTACTCCTTCTTCTTCTCCTTCCTTCTTATTCTTCTTCTTCTCCTCCTTCTTCTTCTTCCACTTCTCCTCCTTCTTTTTCTTCTCTTCTTCTCATTCTTCTTCTTCTCCTCTCCTTCTTCTTCTTCTTCTTCTCTTTTCTTCTTCTTCTTCCTTCTTCTTATTCTCCTCCTACTCCTCCTTCTTCTTCTTTTCTTCTTATTCTTCTTCTTTTCTTCTTCTCCTTCTTCTACTCTTCTTCTTCTCTTCCTCTTCTTCTTCTTCTTCTTCTTCTTCTTCTTCTTCTTCTTCTTCTTCTTCTTCTTCTTCTTCTTCTTATTCTTCTTATTCTTCTTATTCCCATTCTTCTCTCCTTGTTGTTGTTGTTATTGTTGTGGTTCTTTCTATTCCTGCTTATTCTACATCAAATTATGACAACATTTAATTCGAGGAGTTGATAGCTTTAGTTTATGGTTTAATGAAGATTAGAAAATTTCCAGAACAATAGGAAGTTTAACATGGGCAATGAATTTAGGATTACAAGTAGATTATTTAATTATTTCACCAAAAGAAAGATAAGGAATCGAAGTTTTGCAGGCTTTATTTGATTTCAAAAATAATCATTTTGAATCGGAGATTCTTGATAAGAAGACCAAAACGTTTCCTGTGGCACTATCTGTTGGCATAAAATATTGAATGCATTAAGTTCAGATTTCAAATTCTACAGACAAATTAAACATGTTTATGAAGCAGCACCACCGATGCAATGACTGATCGGTATGTGTGTTCATAACAATGTAATGACTAAACGTGACTAATCTCGTCTTGTCTTGTCTTGACTAACCGGTGTACGCCTAGCCTTATAAAAAAGTTTATCTCAATCATACATATATTTTATATTTTACTTACACCAAAATACTTAACAAATAACCCAATTTGAGAATTTTTATGAAAAACTCCAAAACAATTGAGTATTATTTTTAAATTAACTTACATAGGAAAGATGGCTCCCTTAATGCGTTAATGCTCATTAAAAGCCTCAAATTGGTCCTTAACTTTTGATACAGCAGCAATTCATTTTTTATGTATTACAGTATTCTAATTTTCAATGTTACGATATTTACGATAGTAAACTTGAATTTCAAGTAAAGAAGAATCTCATGCCAATAAACTCGACTTGAAACTCTCTACTAAAGCTCTGTTGAACGACGATTGCAGATTCATTCTATTGGAAATATTGTTCTACAGCAAATACGCGATTTTGCAAGGTCAATTGCGCCATTGATACTAAAACTGGATACTTTAACCCACAAAATGGTGTCGCTCTGCGGTCACAGACAGCTCTAGTCCACTGATACTATCCTACTCAAATCCATCCGTTCTTTTTGCGCCACCCAGTATATTAGGTTGTTTAATATATTTTATTCTCATGAGTTCTTTGTTCCAGGTCTGGTGTCAATGCCTTCACGTTATTCTGCACTATTTCCTTCTCACCAATTACTCATGGATGTTCGGGGAAGGCTTCTATCTTCATACCTTGCTAGTGTCAGCGTTCATTTCTGAAGAACGCCTTGTGAAGTGGCTCGTCAGACTGGCGTGGATCATACCATTCATATTCATCACCATCTATTTGAAGCTCAGGTTGTTCTTTGGGCAAACCGACAAGTAAGTGCAGAATTAGAATTTAATTTTATTTATTTTTTGAATTTTTTTAGGATGGCGCCTATTATTCACTAGCCAGCAGGCTAGACAGGTGGCTCCGCCCTGGACCCCTGGCAGCCATTGACATAGTGAGCGCTTCGCGCTCACCAGGGGGCTATGCCCCCATTGACTGAGTGAAAAACGCGAATATTGGATGTATCTTTGAGATGTTTTCAAAATTCGTTCTTAGTGCGCGTCTAAAAGGTCCACCTGAACATGTATGCCAAATTTGAAAGCATTTGGTTCAGTCGTTGTGAAATAATCTGCAAAAACGCATTGAAAACGCAAGATAAACTGCAAAAACGCCGATTTCTGGCGTAATTTTGGGAGAATCTTGAAAATATTTGAACATACGTATTATTTTTAGACCTTAAACGAACCTAAGTACCAAATTTCAACATTTTCTGCAAATTAGTTCTCGAAAAAGCTGAGAAAACGCACAAAATCGCTAGGAAAACGCGAATATTGGCGATTTCTGGCGTAATTTTGGGAGAATCTTGAAAGATTTAAACATATTATTTTTAGACCTTAAACGAACCTAAGTACAAAATTTCAACATTTTCTGCCGATTAGTTCTCGAAAAAGCTGAGAAAACGCACAAAATCGCTAGAATAACGCGAATATTGGGCGTATCTTTGATATTTTCAAATCCGTTCTTAGTGCGCGTCTAATGTCAAACTAAAAATGCATGCCAAATTTGAACGCATTTGGTTCAGTAGATTTTTCCCTCTGCTGATGAATGAGTGAGTGAGTGAGTGAGTGTGTGCCATTTCGCTTTTACATATATAGATTTTTATTAAATTGATTTTTATTAGTGTGTCCACCCCAAAATTCAAAGAATGCTTGTCTAGTCTAGCCCGTGACATTAGGATCGTACTAAATTGAGAATACTACTTTCTGTGACTTCAAAATCTGTTCCGCCATCTTGGATCCGCTATATTGAATCTGCCTTCATTTTAAATGGTGAGGTGGTCATGTTACACATGATTTCGATACAGAATTTCAAGAGAAAATAAACAAGTTAGAATCAATATGGCGGATCCAAGATGACGGACTAGACTTTGAAGTCACAGTAAGTATATTCCAATTTACGATCCCATATCTACCGTCAAATTACCTTTGTATAAGAAATATTAAGCCGTTTCCATAATTTTCACCAACCCTGTATATTGTAGAGAATGATATATTTCCATCTTTGTTCTTGTTTTATGGGATTTATTGATGACATTTTCTATCTTTTTCAGGTGCTGGATAGAAGACAGTCCCTACATGAGTGTACTCACAGTCCTCGTATGTTGTTCGATGGTTTTGAACCTCATCTTTCTCTGCAACATAGTGAGGGTTCTCCTCACCAAACTGCGATCTACTCCCTCAGGCATGGCTTCCAATGCCTCCTCGCAGGCACCGTCAAGGTCCCTGCTTCAAGCCCTCAGGGCCACGCTGCTGCTTTTGCCACTGCTCGGATTGAACTACCTGGTGACTCCCTTCAGGCCTCAGAAGGGCCATCCCTGGGAAAAGTACTATGAGCTCACTTCGGCCATAACTGCATCGTTTCAGGTGAACAATACTTTAGTAATTTGAAATAATAATAATTTGAAAGTAATTTTCTTCTTTCTGTCTCATCTTCTTCTCCTTTTCCTCCTCTTCTTCATTAGTTTTCTTTTCCTTCCTTCTTCTTCTTCTTCCTCTTCTTCTTCATCTTCTTCTTCTTCATCCTCTTTTCTTCTTTCTCTTCCTCCCCTGTTCTTCTACTCCATCCTCCTCTTCTTCTTCTTCTTTTTCTTCTTCTTCTTCTTCCTCTCTTCCTCTTTTTCTTCCTCCTCCTCTTTTCTTCTTCCTCTTTTCTTCTTTCTCTTCCTCCTCCTCTTCTTCTCCTTCTTCATCTTCCTCTTTTTCTTCTTCTCATTTTTCTTTTTCACTATCTTCTTATTCTCCTTCCTCCTCCATCTTCTTCTTCTTCTTCTCCTCCTCTTCTTCATCTTCTTCTTCTTCATCCTCTTTTTCTTCTTCTCTTCCTCCTCCTGTTCTTCACTTCTTCTTCCTCCTCTTATTCCTTCTTCCTCCTTTCTTCTTCCTCCTGCTTCTTCTCCTCTTCTCTATCCCTCTTTTCCTTCTCCTTCTTCGTCTTCCTCTTCTTTTCTCTTCTTCTTTTCTTTCCTTCTTCTTCCTCTTCTTCTTCCTTTTCCTCTTCTTCTTCTTCTTCTTCTTTTTCCTTCTTCTAATTTCTCCTCCTCCTCCTCCTTCTTCTTCTTCTTCCCTCTCTTCTTCTTCATCCTTTTTTTTTCTTTTTCTTTTCTTCTTCTTCTCTCCTTCTCCTCCTATTCTTCTTCCTCTTCCCCTCTTCTCCATCTCCTTCTTCGTCTTCCTCTTCCTTTCTTCCTTTCTGCTGTCCCTGCTTCAAGCTCCTCAGGGCCACGCTGCTGCTTTTGCCACTGCTCGGATTGAACTACCTGGTGACACCCTTTAGGCCACAAAAGGGCCATCCTTGGGAAAAGTACTATGAGCTGACTTCGGCCATAACTGCATCGTTTCAGGTAAACAATACGTTTGTTGTTTGAAATGACACCAGTTCTTTTTGCTTCTCATTCCTCTTCTTCTTTCTTTCATCTTCATCATCTTCTTCTTCTTCCTCTTCCCTTCATCTTCTTCTTCTTCTTCTCCCTTCTTCTTCCTCCTCTTCCTCCTTCTTTCTTCTCCTCTTTTTCTTCTTCTTCTTCTTCTTCCCTTCTTCTTTATCCTCCTTCTTTTTCCTCTTCCCTCTTCTTCTTCTCCTTCTTCGTCTCTCCTCTTCCTTTTCTTCTTCTTCTTCTTCTTCTTCTCCTTCTCCTTCCTCTTTACTCTTCCTCCCCCTTCTCCTCCTCTTCTTCCCTCTCTTCTTCTTCTTCTTCTTCTTCCTCTTCTTCTTCTTCCTTCCTTCTCTCCATCTTCTTCTTCTTCTTTCTTCTTTCTTCTTCTTCTTCTTCTTCTTCTTCTTCTCCTCCTTCTTCAACCTCTTCTTCTTCTTCTTCTTCTTCTTCTTCTTCTTCTTCTTCTTCTTCTTTTCTTCTTCCTCCTCCTCTTCTTCTTCTTCTTTTTCTCTTCTTTTCTTCTTCCTCTCCTTTTTCTTCTTCTTCTTCTTCTTCTTCTTCCTCCTCTTCTTCTTCTTCCTCTTCTTCCTTCCTCTTCTCCCTCTTCTTCTTATTCTACCTCTTCTTCTTTTTCTTCTACGTCTTCTTCTTCTCTTTTCTTCTTCGCAAATTTCGCCTTATTAGTTCAACTAGCCTAGTTAATAATCGATTTTAATTGTTTATTATTCTCTTATCAATTATTTTTTGGTTACAGGGATTATGTGTAGCAACCCTGTTCTGCTTCTGCAATGGGGAGGTAAGCAAATCACATTTTTCTTATCCTTTTGTATCATTACTATTTGAACTGGTTGATACAAACTTGATATTAAAACTTCCAAAAGCCTCTAATACCTTTAAAAATCACTCTAATACCTTTGAGTGATTTTTACTTCTTAAAAATTATTTTGGACGTGCTAAGGTAGGAACTTCGTTGAGGATCATTCACTAAGCGAGTCACTTGGCTCTTAGCACCAAGCATATAGCTCTAAGGCTAGGCGTACACCGGTTAGTCAAGACAAGACAAGACGAGATTAGTCACGTTTACTTACAGTGCTTCACATAGTTGCTTATGAAGCAACACACGCCGATTAGTCATTGCATCGGTGTGTGCTGCTTCATAAGCATCTATGTGAATTACTGTGACTAAACGTGACTAATCTCGTCTTGTCTTGTCTTGACTAACCGGTGTACGCCTAGCCTAAGTAGTGAGGCCTTAGCCTCAATGTTTTCATTTTTATTTATTTTTTTCTTTGCTAGGGATGATGCCCACATAAGCTCTAAGCTTGTGCATGGGTAATGGGAAGGATGATGATGAGATATGAATGGACCTACAGCTTTATGTGGGTTCCGAACCACCGGGAAGCGATTTTTGAAGCTCATAAATTTTCGTATTTGAGAAAATACAAGAAGCAACAATAAAATAACCATAAAATAGCTTCTGATTATGAAAGATACTCATAGGCCCGATTCCACCAAAACGCGAAAACTAAGGGCCGGTTCATGAGCTCGGGATTTAGCCAAGTCGTAGACTTGAACGGGTGCCTATCGTAGCATCGACAAACGTTTGTCTCGACAGGCTAGTAGGTTAGCAGCATAGAGAGCCCTTAGTACATAGTGTCGAGGCTAACGTTTGTCGATGCTACGGTAGCCATCCGTTTTAGTCTAGGACTTGGCTAAATCCCGAGCTCATGAGCCGGCCCTTAGGCTAGGCGTACACCGGTTAGTCAAGACAAGACGAAATTAGTCACAGTAATTCACATAGCTGCTTATGAAGCAGCACACACCGATGCAATGACTAATTGGTGTGTGTTGCTTCATAAGCAACTATGTGAAGTACTGTGACTAAACGTGACTAATCTCGTCTTGTCTTGTCTTGACTAACCGGTGTACGCCTATCCTTAGTCTTCGCCAATCTTAGTTTTGAGCCAGCTGTTCTAGGTTTCAATTATATAGAAGTCAGCTGGCCCAAAACTGAGATTGGCAAAAACTAAAGCTAGGCGTACACTGGTTAGTCAAGACAAGACAAGATTATCATTAGTCACGCCGTCACGTTTGGTCATTTAGCATTGATAGCAGGCAGCACACCGATGCAATGACTAATCGGTGTGTGTTTAGTGAACACCCAGCTTCATAAGCAACTATGTGAAGAATTGTAACCAAATGTGACTAATCTCGTCTTGACTAACCGGTGTACGCCTAGCCTAAGATACTCAAACGTTGGACATAAACTGTCATAAAACGCAAAGAAAGAGTGGCAAATCTGTTGTAGGAAGTTATGCCTCTTTTTAAAAATTAATCCCGTTAAGGTTTATACTTCACACTTTAAACTTCTCTATGTATTCAATGAATAATTAATGTTTTTCCAATATTTTAACAGGTAATAGCCCAGATAAAGAGGAGATGGCAGTATGTAATGTTTAGACCCAGAGCCAATTCCTATACTGCTACAACGGTCTCGGTATGTAAGGTTAGATATATTATACAGAGTGATTCAAAAAGAATACCACAACTTTGAAAATGTGTATTTAACGAATGAAACATAATAGAACCTTCTGTTATACATCATTACAAAGCGTATTTAGTAGTTTTGTTTCAAAGTTCAGAGATATTCATATTTTCATCCAGACACTCGACTAATATCAACCCGATAGGTACTCAAACTCGTTCCACACTCTCTGTAGCATGTCAGGCGTAACAGTTTGGATGGCTGCTGTTATTTCTTGTTTCAAATCATCAATGGTGGATGGATATTGATGATTTGAAACAAGAAATAACAGCAGATTATCAAACTGATATGCTACAGATAGTGTGAAACAAGTTTAAGAGAGGTTTTGGATTGATATCGCTCGAGTGTCTGGAGGGGTCATATTGAACATCTCTGAACTTGTTTGTGAGTGAAAAAAACTTCTTTTAATACTCTTTGTAAAGATGTATAATAGAAGGTTCCATGATGTTTGTTTCATAACATACAAATTTTTAAAGTTGTGGTAGGCCTATTCTTTTAGAATCACCCAGTATTTCTGACGTTTCTATGTTTTCTTTATTCTGTAGTGTTTTTTGTACCACTAATATTCATTAATGTTTTGTTTTAGGAGCATCCAAATTCTTTATTAATTGTAACAACTTATCACAGACTAGCTATCCATTGGAACCATGGGGGTATTCACGATCTTTAAGTTAGGATAGGCGTACACCGGTTAGTCGAGACAAGACAAGATTAGTCACGTTTAGTCACAGTAATGCACATAGTTGCTTATAAAGCACAACACACACCGATATAAGTGATTGCATCAGTGTGTGCTGTTTCGTAAAAAA
This sequence comes from Laodelphax striatellus, assembly GCA_017141395.1. NCBI lineage: Eukaryota > Metazoa > Arthropoda > Insecta > Hemiptera > Delphacidae > Laodelphax > Laodelphax striatellus. The sequence continues at coordinate 13,933,359 of CM029543.1, forward strand.
ACTATGTGAAGTACTGTGACCAAACGTGACTAATCTCGTCTTGTCTTGTCTTGACTAACCGGTGTACGCCTAGCCTAAGCTAGCTTTGAGACATACATGTATTATTTACATTATGATAGTGGGTGAAACGTATTAGAACGGCATGATATCTCTTAATACGAAGGTAATTTGATGGTAGGGGTGATTAAGGATCCTACTCAATTCAAGAATACTACCTTTACAGTGACTTTTTCAAATCTAGTCCGCCATCTTGGATTCTCCATTATTTTTCAAATTATAAGTTGGGGATGCAATACATGATTTCAATAGGGAATTTGAAATCAAAGTGAATGGCAAAAATAGCACATCGATATGTCAAACCGTTTTTGATCGATATTAACTGATTTAGAGTAAATATGTCTGATTAATAATTGAAATATAAAAACCGTTTGAGATATCGATGTGCGGTTTTCACCATTCATTTTCTCTTGAAATTCTGTATTGAAATCATGTATGACATGACCACCTTAACATTTAAAAAAATGTATGAGCGTGCGCTCAAAACAAATAAACTTATTTATTCTATTATTATCAACATTTAAAAAAATGAAGTTAGATTCAATATGGCGGACCAGATTTTTGAAGTCACAGTAAAGTAGTATTTTCAATTTTAGTATGATCCCCAATGTCACCTACCGTCAAATTACCTTCGTATAAGAAATATTAAGCCGTTTCCATAATTTTCACCAACTCTGTATATTTACCTTGTTTAATATTGTATTTGTGTCTTGTTGGGAATTCTATGTATGCATGTATTGACTTCAAAAGTTTTCAAATTTTCACAAAAAGTTTCTAGAATACAGAGAATTATTATTCATATCCATCTCTTTGTTTTTATTTTCTATGTTTGCACGTATATTGACTTCTAAAGTTTTTAAGTTATCACAAAGTAAACAGTGTCTAGACTACATTGAAAACAGCATCCAAATGCTGCAATAAATTGTGTCAACTTATAGCAGACTAGCCACTAGCCATCCTTTGGAACCGTTTTTGTCAGGAAGCGACCAATGATCCGAAATGCTAACATTGAATCAAATGCCAGCTGTTCGAACATTGGACGCTTTCTGACAAGTTCCAATGGATGACTAGTCTGCAATAAGTTGATACAATTTATTGTTGCGTTTGATTGCAACGCTGCTTGATATGCATGCTTGCCAAGATGAATTAAACAGCACACAATAATATGACAACATTGGCTGGCATTCCTATTGGATTATGCCAGGGGTCTTTAGCCAAGAAATTGACTATACAGATGCCTGGTTGTTCGTACGTCTATTAAATTTAACCGGGCGATAAATCGAGGACAGCAACATAGTGGGATCGACGACAAACTGAACTAATTTGAAATTGAAAATTCAAGTGAAATATTGTTACCAGAACAATCTAATTTAGCTAAATAACTAGTAAAATCAACTGCATTAACATTCTCTAATAAATTACATGTTCATTCGAATCGAACTAGCTCTGAAAATATTGCATTAAGCTACAATATTACAGACTTTTGGTTGGTAAAACTGAAACTTGTTCTTTCCCATCTGATAAAATTTTAACCATGTTAAAATATTTATCTCATTAAAAATTAACCGCTGGAAAAATTTAATCCCTCAATCAGCACCGATTAATTTAACCCTGTTTTTAACGGATTAGAAATGTTTCAACAATTTGAAATGTGTGCACAACCAGCTGATATTTGAAAAAAATATGCCATCAGTATTTTTCACTACCTTCTGACTTATTGATAAAAACTCGGAGTGCAGTTCATAAATTTTGTCTACAGAATACTATTTTGTTATAACATCTAATAAGAATGATGACAAATGTAGTTTTGCAAATAAAATCAATGCAATTCAAGGCTTTCCAACACTATTTTGTGTCTTAATTCTTCATTTCAAGTTAGTTCAGTTTGTTGTCGATCCCATTATGTTGCGTCCCCGATCTATCGCCCGGTTAAATTTAATAGACGTACGAACAACCAGGCATATGTGCTGCTTTTCTGTGTTTTTTGCATGCTAAGAATGACTTTCTGTTGCTTGTTTATTTTAGAAAAAGCGTTCATGGAATGGCATGGATCCCAGCATGCAACAACAGACACCCCCCGTCAATAAATGTGTCATTGTGAGTTCATCATCAGTAAAATATTGATTACTGTCTTTTATTATTAGTTACTAGAGGCCACCCGCGCTTCGCAACGGAGCTCCACAAAACAAAGCTAAAATTTATTTCTTCTCTATGAGTACCGTATCAAAGATATTATTCTTTTTTCTGGATTAGGCCTTTAAATATTGTATAGCCAAATGCTATGCTAAAACTGAATATATATAAGGTGGGCAAAAAAAGTTTAAATTTGTTGAGAAAAATTCATTTTATCATCCAATAAAGTAGCCTAATAAATTGGACCAATTCAGAAATTAATGGGAAAAATATTCGGGAGGAGATGGAGAGAAGTATAATTGTGGCATAGGCTCTATGTTATTCTTGACAGGTAAACACATTAACACAACTGTATTTACTTAATGTAAGTAGTATTTATGCTACTTTACAGTAAACACATTCATCTTTTGTCAAGTAAGTTACCTGTAAGCTCAATATTCCCGTTAGCAGTTGGCATTTTTTAAGAAGGCCCGGTATTAATCTCATTACTTTTGCAAATGCCACAAATGACAAAAATGTTCTTAAACTGCGAAAATTATAAGAATTAAAAGAATACCTCCTCCTTCACTACAAATCTTCATTAATGTTCCACAATTTCCAGTACCGTACATCTATTCCATTAGATATATAATTCCATAACAATTTTGTAATTTTTATCAGTGATGACCACTAAGCTTGGCAAATTCCAATAATAGATTTGATTAGAATTGATTAGGTACTATTTCCCCAATATGTAATTTCAACACTCTAATATCATAGCAATTCGTAAAAAAACTCTTCCTTTTATTTATATTGATGTTTACAGGGAGTGTATAGTAAGACTACGCGTACACCGGTTAGTCAAGACAAGACAAGACGAGATTAGTCGCACGTTTAGTCACAGTAATTCACATAGTTCCTTATGAAGCAACACACACCGATTAGTCATTACATCAGTGTGTGCTGCTTCATAAGCAACTATGATGCTGTGACAAACGTGACTAAACTCTTGTCTTGTCTTGACCAACCGGTACGCCTTAACAGGGGAGTGGTTGATATGTATACTGGCTGACAACTAAAAATTTTGTCATTGTTAGAATGAGACACATTATTGTATTTAAATGCTTCCATTTTATTTATTAAGTTCTAGATTGACCTAAAATTTAATGCTTTTCTTCAGCTTATTATATTGATATATTATAGAAATTTAAAGTTGAAACAGCATGAGAATTATTGTACAAACCAATTTTCGTGGCAAAACGTTCAAAAGGTCATAGAATATGATAAATTTGAACTCGGTTATGAGTTTACAGTACCGTACTGGTTTTTTGCAAATAACTTCTCAACCGTTCATTGTATCAAAATATGGTAAAGGAACAGATTTGTAGAAAATTTGATTCTCTACCAGGTTATTTTCATAAGCTTCTAAAAAAGTATCTAGTGGGAGGGGGGTTAAAAGAGATCAAAACAAGATCTAGAGGTGATGCGATTTTTGTTTATTACAGCTTCTGAAAAGATTAGGCTATATTTTAAGAGTTGTTTCTTCTGGATTTCAACACAATATCAACTCATTCGTGGATATTTTCTTGTAAAATATCCCATAGAGTATTGGTAAAGTACTAAACAGTTCGTCATATCTTCTTTAGAACTAAATAGGAACAAAAAACAGAAAAAAATCATGTAAGGGAACCGTATCATTTCACATGAATTGCACCACACAAGGAATTCTTTGACAAGATATAGCAGCTTTTATGACATTTCATGAATTAAAATGAGAGTTTTAAATCATAAATAATAACGTCCTCATGACGTTTGATAGTGAAATTCCCAAGATTTTGTCAAATTTAGCATGTTTTCATCTAGCAAGAAAGTAAGATTCAACCTGGACTTTGTTTTGCATTTACGACTTTTTGAAAAGAAACATGCGTGTTCTCAAGGACTGTTACTTGACCAATTCTCAAGTTTTTCTATAAAATTGTGTTTTTTATTCAATATATTTTCGATTTGCACGTGAGAAATGATGATTTGATTGATTATTTGCTCAGGAATTAATTTTGAATAGAGTTGAAACGTAAAGTCAAGGTGTGAAAAAGGTGCATTGTTGACGTTTTTACTAAATCCTACCCTTTCGCTTGATTCTGACGAAAAATGTTAAATGAAATGAATTTTAGAAAATAAAATGCTTAGCAAATCATGTCATAACATATTTTGTTGTATCTTGTAGAAGAAAGCCAATATTTTGAGATGAATGATAAGAAGCTTTTATTCGCCTGACCTCAGAAAGGATTAATTTCATATTGCTGTAAACAAGATTTGGTGAACGTTCCAGTAACTTATCAATAGGCCTATTAATGTTATATTCTACATTAGTATATTCACAAATAATAATTATGAAATCGCTTCGGAATTTTTTAAAAAGTATAATAGTTGTTTCAGGAGTCGTAGATCTACCGGTAATAAGCCAAAATCGCATCAACTCAAGACGTATTATTTGTACTCTCATTCGATAATTTTGTGGAAACTTTGTAATTAAACAGATATAAAATAAGATTCTCTACACAATTTGTTCTCTTCCATATTATGATACAATGAACGGTTTAGAAGGTATTTGCAAAAAACCAATGACCTCATAACATAATCGACTCCAGAGTTCAAGTTTGTTAGATTTTATAAGATTTTGAGGCTTTCATATCATGGAAATTGGTATTGACAGTACTTTTCATGCTATTTGGACTCTCAATCTCCGTAATTCATCAATGTCATTATCTAATAGGTGTTTATTTGTGAATAAAATCCATAATCTATAACTTTGAAAACGGTTGGAACAAGATTTGAAGCTAGCGGTTCGAACGTGCAGTAGTTACAAATAATGCCGCTAGATCGAGCGGGCTGTACAACTTGCAAATCTGACCATCTTTGGAAGCTTCTCGCGTGAAAGACTCAGATTTCACGTCTGATGGTTGACAATGTTGACATGAATATTGGAGTTCTGAATTTTTGGATCCATAACGAACTGCGAAGTTAACACTATTGTTTCAACACTATAGAATTGACGACATGCAGTCAAATTTTACTGTAAATAACATAAATGTTACTCACTGGACTGAAGCTCTTTGAACTCTTTTTCTTGGAACTTGAAAGCGCTTCAGTCCAGTGAGTAACATTTATGTTATTTACAGTAAAATTTGACTGCATGTCGTCAATTCTAGTGTTGAAACAATAATAAATATTGGTATGTATAATAGTGGATATAGCCCAGGCATATTAGTGCAAAAAAGGGGTCTAGCTTAAAACAATTGATCGAGAGCTGGAAATCGTTTCAACCCCTTTAAGGGGTCCTGAATAACATGTATAGCAAAATCCTTTTAACTTGTCAGAAATCAGCTGTTTCGGTAATAATTAAACAGCAATTCAATGAGTTGTAACTCTGTTACATTACATGAGAATTATGTTCAGCAAATTGTAGATGAATTAATCTTCTTGAAAAACAAGAAAAAATTCAGATTTGATCTTCAAAAATTGTCATGTTTAGAGTAATCCAATAGGCTGTATTGAATTTAAACAGTTACAATTCATTAAATTGAATTTTCTCACTAAGATGTTTTGGAGACTTTTGCTATAGTACTTTTGAACTGAAAATTAGATTTAATGAGAGTTGAAAAATTATGGTGGTGATCAAATGACAGAGAAATTTCTCTTTTCTGAACATCTATTGGAATTTTTAGTTTAACTTGCTGATTAAAAAGTTACACGCAATTTAAAAATTGAGAGAATGATTTTTTTCTGTGACAATTCTATCTGCAATCGCGGGCCGTATCTTTGACATGACTGATTTAGATAATTATTATCAAGTAAATCTCGCTCAATCATGAATGGAATCAAAATGACGAAATCAATCTAAGGCTAGGCGTACACCGGTTAGTCAAGACAAGACAAGATTAGTCACATTTATTCACAGTAATACACATAGTTGCTTAATATGAAGCAGCACACATCGATGCAATGACTAATCGGTGTGTGTTGCTTGATAAGCAACTATGTGAAGTACTGTTACTAAACGTGACTAATCTTGTCTTGACTAACCGGTGTACGCCTAGCCTAATAGTTCATGTAGGATATTATTTGAAGTTTTTTCTGAAAGATTATTAATTTTGTCTGTTTTTTCATTTCAGTTTGTCCGATCCACGGCATGTCCTAATACTGGGGAGGATAATGTCTAACTCCATCTTCAATCCATGAAAAATATAAAAACAATTAGAAACTTGAAAATTCAACTGTTATTATTATTAGAGAACTAGTGATACAGAGTGGCACAAAAAGAACGCATGGATTTGAGTAGGATAGTAACAGTGGAGTGGAACTGTACGTCTGTGACTTCCAAGCGACACCATTTTGTAGGTCAAAGCAATGAATACAGACCTTTATCTAATGAAGAGGTCTGTATTCATTGCGCAAAGTATTTAGTTTTAGTAACAATGGCACAATTGACCTTGCAACATCGCGTATTATTGCTGTTGAACAATATTCAAATAGAATTAATCTGCCATCGTCGTTCAACGGAGCTTTAGGCTAGGCGTACACTGGTTAGTCAAGACAATACGAGATTAGTCACAGTAATTCACATAGTTGCTTATGGAGCAGCACACACCGATGCAATAACTAATTGGTGTGTGTTGCTTCATTAGCAACTATGTGAATTATTGTGACTAGTCTCGTCTTGTCTTGTCTTGACTAACCGGTGTACGCCAAGCCTTAGTAGAGAGTTTCAAGTCGAGTACGTGTATTGGCATGTGATTCTTCTTAACTTGAAATTCAAAGTTTACCGTAGTAAATATCGTTCAATTGAAGATTTTAATCCTGCAATACATGAAGTGAAGAAATAAAATTGCTGCTGTATCAAAAGTTATGAACCAATTTAAATTGAGGCTTGTAGTGAGCATTAACGCATTAAGGGCGCCTTTACATCTTTCCTATGTAATTTTTAAAAAATACTCAATTGTTTTGGAGTTTTTCATACAAATTCTCAAATTGGGTTATTTGTTTAGTATTTTGGTGTAAGTAAAATATATGTAGCCTATGATTGAAATAAACTTTCTTATAAGGCTAGGCGTACACCGGCTAGTCAAGACAGGACAAGACGAGATAGTCACGTTTAGTCACAGTAATTCACATAGATGCTTATAAAGCAGCACACACTGATGCAATGACTAATCGGTGTATGGTGCTTCATAACATATGTGAAGCTGTGACCAAACGTGACTATCTCGATTCTTGTCTTGACTAACCGGTGTACGCCTAGCCTAACACTTTGAAAAACATGCGTTCTTTATGCGCCATTCTGTAATTCTTTAAATTAATAATTCAAGAAATACGAGGACTATAAAAAAAGTAAATGTGAGCAAAGAAAAGGCTATTGTGTTCTACAAAGATGTAAATTATAAATTTAGGATATTAATGTAAATAGCATTGAATAATGTATTTGAATAAATATTATTCTACCAAAATATACATGTAAATAAATTATAGTGGAGTAACTGAATATTTCCGAAATGTTAGGCTTATATGGATAGAAATCGATGTAATTATGACTTGAACCGAAGGGCTTGTTTCATAACAAATTAGAAGTCTTGTAATACAAGAAAAAGGTACACACACACTAGTCCTGTTTAGCACAGAGTACATATGTGATAAAATTATTAGTCCAGTGTGTATCCGCCTTTGTCCTGTTTTACAGGTATGCTAAATGTTCATGAAACAGGCTTCAGTGAATGAGAATTAATATGGAGGAAAGGTGAATGTTGTTAATGTTGGAAATTCGAATGAATATCAAGAATTTGCAAGAATATTATAAGATAAAAATGTAAATATATGAACTATGTAGATAATAAGGAATCGATATTACAAATAGATTGTCAGTGTATAATGTTATGTGTCGTGTAAAGTGTTCATTTTTAAATTATTTTCCAAAAATTGTGATTTGTCTAAAATAATATAAATTATTAGACATGAGTTGTTTGTATTCTTTCAAAGTCCACTCCTTCCTGATGACTGGAATCTCCAGGCTATTCTAAAACGGTATAAGAAGTTTTTAGAAACGTTCTATGTATATAAGTTTTTAACTTTTCAGCCCAAGAATGAAAAAGACCTGATCGCCAAATCAGCTGGTAACCGCCAAATTAAATGCGTCCAGCTATAATATCGGCTGGATTTTTTATAAGCTTGTTTAAGTCATAATTTTGAATGACAAAAATACTCCGTATTTCCAAGTCCAATAAACAATATTTATCACTTGTAATAGCTCAACTAACATGTTGACAATAAATATTTGAAATTTCAGTTCTGAGAACACTAGGAAAAGAATTATAATCGATTTAGTAACAGCGTTCATAAAAATACGGGTTAAAGAATAGAGTACAGCTGCTAGTTTGGGTAGAGATGACGTCAGAGGAACAGTTTGCCACTGCGCATCCTATTCGTGACCCATACCGTCTTCTTCTATATACCGTGCTATCAACTATTAGTAGTATAAGCAATTTCAAGTATTTCCAATATTTTGTAAAAAATCATGATGTATCATCGTACATTTTTTCAGTCGAAAAATGAATGTCTTCCAGATTTGCTAGATAGAGCTTCGCCTAACAATATTGTACTGCCCTCCTAAGGCTAGGCGTACACCGGTTAGTCAAGACAAGACGAGAATTTTTGCAAATACTCATTATGTATTATCATTATTTATACATCATGATTTATTTTAGCCAAAAAATGAGAATCTCAGATTTGCTTGATATTTGGGCTATGGATAGAGCATGACCTAACAAGTGTACACACATAATATGAGACTTTTCTCTACCATACAAGCAGAGATATTTAGCTGAGAAGAGTACACCTCTCTCTTCTCTCAAGGGAAAGCTGAGAGAGGAAAATTCCGATTTTTGAATGCTCATATCTCCTGAACGGATGAGAATTTTCTCATTTTGTTGACAGATTCTTCTTCAGCTCTTCAAGTACTATCATATACGGTAGTATCAGCAATTTTGAGAATTTTTCATTTTTTTGCAAAAAAATCATGCTTTTTTTAGCCAAAAAATGAAAATCTCTAAGATTTGCTTGATATTTGGGCTATGGATAGAGCATGACCTAACAATTGTACACACATAATATGAGACTTTTCTCTACTATACAAGCAGATTTATTTAGCTGGAAAGAGTACACCTCTCTCTTCTCTCAAGGGGAAGCTGAAAGAGGAAAATTCCGATTTTCAAATGCTCATATGTCCTCAACGGATGCGAATTTTCTCATTTTGTCGACAGATTCTTCTTCAGCTCTTCAAGTACTATCATATACGGTAGTATCAGCAATTTTGAGAATTTTTCATTTTTTGCAAAAAATCATGATGTGTACATCATGCTTTTTTTTAGCCAAAAAATGAAAATCTCTCAAATTTGCTTGATAGTTGGACTATGGATAGAGCATGGCCTAACAAGTGTACACACATAATATGAGACTTTTCTCTACTATACAAGCAGAGATATTTAGCTGAGAAGAGAACACCTCTCTCTTCTCTGAAGGGAAAGCTGAGAGAGGAAAATTCCGATTTTCAAATGTAGTGAGAAGAGAACCTCCTTTCAGTCAATGGAAAGCTGAGTGGAGAGAAATTACAATATTCTATTGCTCCTATTGATTTATAGTCAATTAATTTATTTAGGACTGTATTAGGTTCATAAATGGAAATAAAACACAAGCACTTTGAGTCAATAATGAATAATATATATTAAATAACAAATTCCATCTCATCATCAATATCAACTAGTTAAAAACTGGTTAACTAGTTGACAACATGTTAACTAGTTAACTTGTCAACTGGTTAGAAAACCCATTCAACTGGTGTGAACAGAACGTCAACCTCTTTTTGATCATCCCATTCAACTGTATTATAATAAATAGTGTATTATAAATAATGTTAAACTCGAATTCACAATGTTAAAATAGTTGAGTTTAATTTCTCATCATTTTGCAGTATACTAGAGTTTTGTGTAGATGCAATAATTTTCAAAGATAAATATTATTTCAATGAATTTTTCAAAAAAGAAGAAAATTTTCCTAGCTCTACAATATTATTAAAGATGTAATGTTGACAGTATCAACGAAATTTTATTGTATACAAAACTATATTTGCTTGTAATTTTATCATGTTTGTGATTTGTAGGTATTTTAGTAACAAAAAAGAAAAATTAAAATAATTCCCCGGATATTATATACAGAGTGTTTCTAAAATAGACCAACAAACTTCGTGAGCGGTTTTCTGACATTGAAATTGAGAAAAAAGGTTCCAGTAAACATGGGTCCTAAAATGCTTTGTTTCCCCGCCCCTAGTCGCCATTTTGTTTTTTCAATATTTATTTTTTCTCTCCAGAATGATTAGACCAATTTTGTTGAAATTTGGCATGTTCAAGGCCAAGATGAAGGTCCGCTGTAAAAACATGAAGCAACTTTATCTGACAAAATACTTCAAAATGGCGGGCATTTGAAATAACTCGAAAATTGAAAGTATTGCCATTTTGAAATATTCCGTCAGATAAGGTTGCTTCATTTTTTTTACAGCAGACCTTCATCTTGGTCTTGACCATGCCAAATTTCAACAAAATTAGTCAAACCATTCTGGAGAAAAAAAGTGAAAAACAAAATGGCGACTAGGGGGAAACAAAGCATTTTAGGACCCATGTTTACTGGAACATTTTCCTTAATTTGAATGTCAGGAAACAGCTCACAAAGTTTGTCAGTCTATTTTAGAAGCACCCTGTATAATATTAAAATCATTTCCCTCACATTTTGCACAGATAAATAATTTCCAAATAGTCTAGAAATCCTTTCATTATCCAATGAAGAATTATTATCAATGAGAAAATGGAGAGAAACTTATTTTATAGATAGAGAACTTATAAAATCAATATAATTTATGAAAAAAGAGAAAATGAAGATAAATGATAGATTATCAGCGATTTAATGCTATTTCCAGACCTTTCCTCGTCAACAAAAAATAAAAATTCTCTAAAACTTGGATTTTATATTCAAAAACTTTTAAGTTACCTTGATTGTTTAAATTGCACAGAATTTGGAAAAATGTGTAGAAAATTATCTGAAGGAATAAAATTTGGGTTTTATCAAAATGCATTTCTGTTACTATTAAACAAATTGGAATAGCATTTACAAATCATTTTATTATAATTAAAGATTTTTTTTAAATGTCAGGTCATAGTACAAAAACCATGCGCCTCTAGCATCAGACAAAATAATACAATAAAAATCTATGGAAAACATAAAATTGAAACAATATTAAGTATGGAACCAATAGAATTTCGCTAACATTTATCACAATTTGAATAATTTAAAGAATTGATTTTCAAAAATGCGAAAAATCGTACAATTATTCTTTCTGGACAAGAAAAAATCTCATTAAGTACAGGTTGCCATAAATCAACAATAAAACAATTATTTTCAATAATTAGAAAAACTCTTAATAACTTTTGATAATAATTATTAGAATAATTTTCACTCCAATTTCGAAAAATGGACAATGCCTTATTTTACACAATGATAATAATTTACAAGCAATAACAATTTTACAAGATAATAATTGTAACAAGCCAACATATGATTTATATTTTTTCAAAATTTATATCATAGTTTATTTATTAACATATAAAAACTATTCAATATAATAAGCGAATGCAATTTACAATTTTTTTCGTAATTTGATAAACATTCTTAGATTGATAGCTATATAGCTGTCTTGGTGTCACTTTGATATACATATATATTTCTTATCGATTGTTCAAATAAAAATATATAAATGAATTAAATAGCTATTTATGTATCAAGAACATAAAATGCCACTTTATTGCTCGTGCAATACTGTTACAAATCGGTATAACCAAACCAAAAAACTTTTAAAAAATTCTAAAACGACATAAAACTTTTAACTACTACCCTTAAGGCTAGGCGTACACCGGTTAGTCAAGACAAGACAAGACGAGATTAGTCACAATAATTCACATAGCTGCTTATGAAGCAGCACACACCGATGCAATAACTAATCGGTGTGTGTTGCTTCATAAGCAACTATGTGAAGTACTGTGACTAAACGTGACTAATCTCGTCTTGTCTTGTCTTGACTAACCGGTGTACGCCTAGCCTTAACATTGCTAATCAACAATTATTATTGCAAAGAGACAAAATCGAAAACATTTAGAATTATTACAAAAAACGATTATTCTAAAATGAAGTACCGTACATTATTCTCAGTAATGGATGGAAACATTTATTTTCTTCAATTTAAAATATCTATTTTCATAAATAGTGAAAATAACTAAAGTATCTACCAATTTGTGAGTTAATATTATTATTAGAAGTACGATAAGAATGCAGAGTTTTGCAGAATGCTTGTAAATTGTACTTGTTTAAAATTATAAGTTATTATTACAAGCAGAATATTACAGTCACTTGTACTTTTTTCGAGTGAAATTATGATAATTGAAGATTAGAAAAACAATTTCAGGTTTAAATAATGTATTGAGAAGATAATGAACAAGAATTCCGGATAGCACAAAAAGAACGCATGGATTTGAGTGGGATAGAAATAGAAATAGAAATTTATTTAGATAGCTACACTTTCATCAAAGATGGGACAACTGCACCAATCAGTTTGCAATTTATGTGCCTGGTTGTTCGTACGTCTATTGAATTTAACCGGGCGATAAATCAAGGACAGCAACATAGTGGGATCGACGACAAACTGAACTAATTTGAAATTAAAAATTCAAGTCGAATAGTGTTACGAAAACAATCTATTTTAGCTAAATAACTTGTAAAATCAACTAGATTGATATTCTCTAATAAATTACATGTTAATTCGAAACGAACTAGCTCCAGAAACTGCATTAAGCCACAATATTACTGACTTTTGGTTGGTAAAACTGAAACTTGTACTTTCCCATCTGATAAAATTTTAACCACATGTTAAAATATTTATCTGATGTCTATGTATAGCAGGAGCCAATTAACTTGTCATAAGTCAGCTGATCCAGTAATAATTAAACAGTGATTTCGACACAATAATCAAAAGGCTTGAAAGTATAAAGAACCTTTAAAGTCTTTAAAAGACCTTTTTAAAGAAGACCTTTCAAAGAATAACTTTTTGAAAGACCTTTTCAATAATCTGCGAGATTCAGCATTTGTAGGTTAAGTATTGTGATATTGCTCTTTGAAACAGCTGATTTCTGACAAGTTGAATTGGATTCTGCTATAGAAAAAATTTAACCGCTGGAAAAATGTAATCACTCAATCAGCACCGGTTAATTTAACCCTTTTTTTAACGGAGTAGAAATGTTTAAACAATTTGAAATTTGTGCACAACCAGCTGATATTTAAAAAAATTATGCCATTATTATTTTTCACTACCAGATACCTTCTGCCTCATTGATAAAAACTCGGAGTGCAATTCATAAATTTTGTCTACAGAATATTATTTTGTGATAACATATTCTGATAAAAATGATGAGTAATGTAGCTCTGCAAATAAAATCAATGCAATTCAAGGCTTTCCAACACTAACTTATTTTGTCTCAATTCCTCATTTCAAGTTAGTTCAGTTTGTCGTCGATCCCATTATGTTGCGTCCCTGATTAGGAAAAACGTGTAAATCTATTTGTCGGAGCGAAAGAAACAAATTGTTCATCTATTGTTATCTATTGTTTATTGCTATTGTTTTCCAGTCAGGAATTTATCTTTATTTTCTCTACCAAAACCTAAATCGCGTGAAAATTTGGATAGAGGAGAGTTTCTTATAACACTTTGAGAAACAAGCATTCCTTATGCGCCAGCCTTTATAAGGGCCTGCTTCCTACAATATTAGGAGTAAGGCTAGGCGTACACCGGTTAGTCAAGTCAAGACAAGACGATATTAGTCACGTTTAGTCACAGTAATTCATATGGTTGCTCATGAAGCAGTACACTCCGATGCAATGACTAATCGGTGTGTTTTGCTTCATAAGCAACTATGTGAATTACTGTGACTAAACGTGACAAATCTCGTCTTGTTTTGTCTTGACTAACCGGTGTACGCCTAGCCTTATTGATTTATTACATAATATGCTTTGCTATTCGTGTCTAGTGTGAGACCGCCTCTTTCCTGTTTTACAAGACTTCTAAATTTTAAGAAACAGGCCACCGGATGGAAATTGAAAGGAATAGATTAAGTAATAAGTTTGATGTAGTATAAGATTTATAACAAGGAAAATATACAAAAATATGAAGGAATATCGCTTAAGAAATATTACAAGAGGAGCATACTCTACAAACTATGATTGAAAAGATGAAATATAAGAAGAAAATATACAAAAATGAAGGGTATTAGTTAAGAAATAGTATAAAACTGCTCTACAAAGTATCAATGTCTTTTAAGAAGTGTCTTAAATGCCTGGAGCATGAAATAATGTAAGAAAAAGGGGAGAGGAGGTAAATTAAAAAGTGAAGAAGAAGGATAAGGAGGAGGAGGAGGAGGAGGAGGTGGTGGAGGAGGAGGAGGAGGAGGAGGAGGAGGAGGAGGAGAAGGAGAAAGGAGGAGGAGGAGGAGGAGGAGGAGGAGAAGGAGAAGAGAGGAGAACGAGGAGGAGGAGGAGGAGGAGGAGGAGGAGGAGGAGGAGGAGGACAAGGAGGAGGAGGAGAAGAAGGAGGAGGGGGAGGGGAAGGAGGAGGTGGAGGAGAAAAAGGAGGAGGAGAAGAAAAAGGAGGTGCAGGAGTAGGAGGAGGAGAAGAAAAGAAGAAGAAGAAGAAGAAGAAGGAGAAGAAGCAGAGTAGTAGAAGGAGAAGAAGAAGATGAGGAAGAAGAGGAACTTCTTCGTTTTATTCTTCTTCTTCTTCTTCTTCCTCTTCATCCTATTCTTCTTCCTCTTCATCCACTTCTACTTCTTCTTTCACTTCATCTACTTCTTGTTCTTTTCATCTTCTTCTTCTTCAGCCTCTTCTTCTTCTTCTTCTTCTTCTTCTTCTTCTTCTTCTTCTTCATCTTCTTCTTCTTCAGCCTCATTTTCTTCTTCTTCTTCTTCCTCTTCTTACTCTTATTCTCCTCCTCTCTCCCTCAACCTTCGAGGCTGGAGAAGAAGAGGAAGAAGGAGAAGAGGTATAAGAAGAGCAAGGGAGAGGGAGAGGAAGAAGTAAAGGGAGGAGAACAAGAAGAAGAAGGAGGAGGAGGAGGAGGAGGAGGAGGAGGAGGAGGAGGAGGCGAAGAAGAAGAAGAAGAAGAAATAGAAGAAGAGGTAGAAAAGAATATGAAGAAGGAATAGAAGACGGAAGAGAAGATGGAATAAAGAAGTAGTAATAAACAGATTGAAAGAAAATGAATAAGGGTAAGAGTGAGTAAAAATAATAATTAGAGGTAGTAACTCTTCAAAACTATTAGAAATAACTATAAATTCTCATGAAATAGAAGTACCTAACAAATAAAATAGCAACCTAAACTACCCTGTGATATATTCAAAAGACTTGATCAACTTGGAAATGTGAAACTGGAGATTTAAAAACTTGCTTCAACTTTCAAGCTGGACTACAATCTATTCAATAACAGGATTTTCCTAAAACAAATCTACTAGATAACTTATCCAACAAATTACAAGTCCTTTTTTATAAGTTTAAATTTACAAGCATTCGTGATAAGAGAAATGCAAAAATACTAGAACTAGTAAAAACCTGACGTATTTTCAATCCTATATTAAAATAAAAACCTACCCTCTATATAGTTCAAAGGCTTTTTATATAGTGTTAGAATCTGAGCATTAATATTTCATAATTATGTAATACAATATTATAATAATTATTTTACAAGTGTGATAATAAATATTCATCAATAAAATTACAATAATAAAATATTCAATCGAATTACACTAAATTTAATCGGTAATTATACGGTTTAATTACAGAGAACATTGTTAAATTTATTAATATAATAAAAATATACATATATATTTATAAAAAATAGCTACTTATCTGAGTGATAATTAATGATAATTAATTACAATTTCTTAATCGATAATTTCGCTGTTCGTATTAAGTATTAAGTTTGTTTTTCTCCAACCAATATTGAAACAAATTTTTTCATGTATTTGAGAAATAATTATGATTGATAGATCAGATTTAGTGGCGAAGCGTGGTACTGTATACTTATTTGACCAAATAAGTATACCACGCTTCGCCAGGGATCAGATTATATTTACATGAAGATTTTTTTTAAATGGGGTCACTCTGAATTACAACTCTCTTCAAATCATTTCTGTCTTTATTATCATTATTAGAAGTTCATTAGTGAATAGATTAATTTATATAAAATGAGAATAATTCTGGTGAGAAATATTGGAAAAAGGTAATTAGAAGGGGGATAAAATATATTTAATTTATATTTTTATATTTTTTTAGAATATATTTTGGTAGATAACTGGTAATTATAGAGTTGAGATAGGCGTCTATCAATAGTATATGTATGAGTGAAATGAATTTTCTCTAGTAATGAATCTGAGAAGGTTCAGGTGAAGACATGAGGAAACCGATAGGCTAGGCGTACACCGGTTAGTCAAGACAAGACAAGACGAGATTAGTCACGTTTAGTCACAGTAATTCACATCGTTGCTTATGAAGCAGCTCACACCGATTAGTCATTGCATCAGTGTGTGCTGCTTCATAAGCAACTATGTGAATTACTGTGACTAAACGTGACTAATCTCGTCTTGTCTTGTCTGGACTAACCGGTGTACGCCTAGCCTTAAATATTGAATTTGAATTCAGTTTGAAATAGGAAAGTTGAAACACAAAAAAATTGAATTTTGGTTGGAGAATCACTAATCATGCCTTTTGAACTGATCTCAGGCTACAATCCAAACAAGAAGCATATTATATTAGCACTAAACATCAAAACATTTTTACATTAGAAACATTGCAAAACAATACAACAGTTTTTCTTTATAAAACAGACACATTTATTTCATTAAAATTAATTCAAAAAAAGACAGGTAATAGTAAGAATTAATGACAACACCAATAAGAATAATCACAGCCCAGAAAATATATGCACAACATTAACAAAATATGGGAAGTAAGTTAATGAAATGAAAATGTGACAATTCACATAAGTTGGCAGTATTTAGGGAATAGGCTGATGTACTTTATTTGTAAACAACAGGATTTGTATTATATGAATCAGTTATCACTAAGACTAGGCGTACACCGGTTAGTCAAGACAAGACAAGACGAGATTAGTCACAGTAATTCACATAGTTGCTTATGAAGCAGCACACACCGATGCAATGACTAATCAGTGTGTGTTGCTTCATAAGCAACTATGTGAAGTATTGTGACTAAACGTGACTACTTTCGTCTTGTCTTGACTAACCGGTGAACGCCTTGCCTAAGGATGGGTTTGAAGATTTAAAGCAATAGGCAATGTTTTCAATGCAGTTAGTAGCAGCCAGCTACTAAGTGCAAAGAAATTTTGGCCTATATATACCAAAACATTAATCAATATTGACTTTTGACCACTAATTGATAGTACAATAGATTTAATCCTGGATCAAATTTTGATCAGTGATTAAGGAATCATTGTCCTTGTTTTTATCATTGGAAATCATTTGTCCTTGTTAATGTTTTTTAGAAGGTTTAATAGAGCAGTAAAATAATTTTAAAACTTTTGTAGCCATATTAATGATTTTAAACCATGAAAATAAACCTTTTACAACAGAAATGTGACACTGTACTAAGAAGACTGAGAGGATACTTTATGAGAATTTAGACTGAAAGACAACTTTATGAGGATTTATACAGAAAAGGACATGAAATTTGACAAAAATATCATCGAATAATGTTTTTTAGATGAATTAATATTAATAGTAAATAAATTCCTCAAATATACGTATAATAAATAAGATAAATTCACAATATTTTTTAGTAAAGGTTGACAAGTATACATAGAAAACTTATTTTCAAATAAATAACTGGATTTCATAAATACTGTTGACACTACAAATTTAAAATTAATAATTACAGAATAACATGATTATATATTATTATATAAAGCATATGATTTGTCAATTTTAAATATTTATATATAATTAAAAAACTGTGTGTCAATCTATTCAAAGTTTCTAGACTATAAAAATCTTCACACTAGACTAGTTAAGAAGTTTCGAAATTCATTAGGAGTGGATTACATAGGAATTATTTTGAAGTGTTCCTACTATAATAACTATTTTACAAATGATTGATCATAGGTTATTGTTGTTTCAATATTTAATTTTCAACAAATAATGTTTCAATATTTACTCTGCTACAAGATTCTGAAATATTCTGTATTAATTAAATGGCAGTAGTATTGAAAGATGATTTCAATTGAAATGTAAATGTGACAATTTCTTTTCACAATAATATTTCAAGCAAAAACCTAACCTCTATCAATATTTTGTAATCATTAATTGAACGAGATTCCTAATTTTTCAGGATTAATTGGAAGAATCCTAATGAATTCATTTCCTTCCAATATTTTCGTTCTAAAAAAATAAATGATCAAATTGGAAAATGTTATGTATTTAAGCATTAATAAAAAGATTTTAAGAGATGTGGATTTGGAGATTTAGAGATTTGTAAAGTGTTAGTTGGTGTATACTTATAGATTTTTGTGAAAAATCCCTTATTATTTCATGTTATGAAATAATTTAATAGTTTTACACATTAGTTACTATTTAAAATGTGTTATACTGTAATTATACATAGAGGGAATTATTCTAAAATCCATCCTAGAAACTTTTTCAACATTTCTTAATACTCAGGAGAAATCAACCTCTAAATGGTATCAAGAGATATGAAACTATAAGGCTAGGCGTACACCGGTTAGTCAAGACAAGACAAGACGAGATTAGTCACGTTTGGTCACAGTAATACACATAGTTGCTTATGAAGCAGCACACACCGATGCAATGACTAATCGGTGTGTGTTGCTTCATATAAGCAACTATGTGAAGTACTGTGACTAAATGTGACTAATCTCGTCTTGTCTTGTCTTGACTAACCGGTGTACGCCTAGCCATATAGATGTGGAATCATTATTATCTATTAAGATATGACATTTTTATAAAATAGCGCTAAAAATGTTCACTTTGCAGTGAGTTACTAATATTGTGAGTTATCTTATATGAACAATATATCGCTATTTGTACTCCTATCATCTTCAAAACTACTGAGAATTTAATAAAAATACCAATTTTCTTAAGCAGTCTTTGATAATCTAATTGCAAAATACTAATTTAATAAATTTACATTAATAAAATTGGAGAAGTGGAAATTTGAAATATTTTAAAAGAAATTTATAGCTTTTATAAAATTCATTGAGCACTATAAGTGTGTAATATGATAATGATATTATATAGTAAGAAAAAATGCTGTTTAAATTTATGCATACTCGAATAATTTGGCAAACATAAAGAGTTGATAATTTTTTCACATGTTTTATAGCTAGTTTTCATAAAATATTTGAATCTCTCATTACATAAAGTGGACACCTAATAACCCCACGTTTATCAATTTTTAAAAATAAAATTGCATAGTTATATTTTGTATAAGCTCCTATTATATCATGAAATTTATTAATTTCTAAGCATTGAAAATATGTGTTTACCCTTTTTGATAATATTATATCATCACTAATGTTACACAATTGATTTCAACATTATCAAATTCTGTTTCAATCATTTTTACAAGCAACAAGGAAACTTGCTAAAATTTGTTGTATGTTTACTCTTACAAGCAATAGTCTTCATTATTTAATATCTACCCTAGTATTTCTAAGAGAAAAATTCAATTGAAAAGTTTATGTGTATCAGAATTGTGTAGTGTTGAATTTATACCTATTTCAATAATAAATTGAAATTTGTAATTTGATACAGTTTGAAATTCGAAAACTACTTGAAAGGAATTAGATTTTGGAAATTGAGTTATAAAACATTATATACTTTTGCTAAAGTTTCAAGCAATTTGGTGTATTATCAACAAGACTAATACCTATTATGTAAAGTTTTCAAAATAACTGATCATAGTAGATAGATATTAGATTCACCAAATTTAATGAACTCTTTTCAAAAGTATTCATTTAATAAATGGATGCCCTAGAGCACAGATAGTTTGGAATCCACATAAGGCTAGGCGTACACCGGTTAGTCAAGACAAGACAAGATTAGTCACGTTTAGTCACAGTACTTCACATAGTTGCTTATGAAGCAACACACACCGATTAGTCATTGCATCGGTGTGTGCTGCTTCATAGCAACTAATGCAACTGTGGGCCTTAAAGTAATTTTTCTTGAGAGTGTAATTAATCTGAAAGCAAAATTGACTTTTATTTATATCCGATGAAGTCATACTAAACTGATTGAACAATAAACACAATATTGTTTTATTTCTTCATTTTAATTTTTTTCACCTCGACCAATATTGTTAAATACATTGAAATGCATATGCTATACAGTTTACTGAATGCTACTTGAAAAAATTAATAGCCTCAAACTCTTTGGTGTTTATCAATCAAAAACTTTCTTCATTCAAATAATTGAATCTAGAAGAGATAAATCTAATTTATGAAGATAGAGCAGATATAATTATTAAATAACAAATAGAAGAGATTTTCAAGTAAATATTGAAGAAGATATAACTATAATTATATAATGACAATAAGAAGAAAAAGATTGATGAATTTTTTCAAAAAACGAACTATCCTAGGAGTCAATCAGTCTTTGACTATAATATAGAAGGTTTTGGAAACCTTAAAATTGATTTTAGAAACCAATAGATATAAACATTGGACAGTGTTGATTACTATATACACCATCTTCAACCTTCCACAATCTTTTCACTTTTTCCTTGATTTTGCAAACCATTATTATTTAAGGTTCACGTAACTTTTACATATTAACCTGCATGAATAATTCGCATAACACTATGACTTTGAGAAATTTACTTGATCTTTATGTTAGGTTGACATTACATTCTCATCAGGTTTATAAAGATTACTTAAACTTTGTTAGGTTGGCATTACATTCTCAACACGTTTACAAATATTAAATCTTCTGTATTATGTAATGTTGCAAGGTTATGTGATGTTATGGTTTCCTAAGTCTTTCGCAAAGTAGATTCACATTGGAAGGTTATGTTGGATTATAGTTTCCATATTCTTTCCCAAAGTAGATTCACTTTGGAAGGTTATGGATGCTGATGTTCCATCAATGGTTTATGGTGTTCCATGACACCATAACTTTCTCAACTCGTTGAAATCGTTTGGTGATAGCAAAAATGAGGACAGAATATTTGAGGTTAGGTTGCAGGCTGCCTTCTTAGCCTCTGGAGTTGTTGAGTCTGGAAAAAATTATAAAGAATAATAATTCACTTTTTTCTATACATATATTTGCTGTTCATATTATTTGCTGTTCATACATTATTCACAGTATGGAAATGAGAAAGAAGTGAGAAGGAAGAAAGGGACGAGGAAGAATGAAAAGACTGGTGAATAAGAAGAAAAAAATAAAAGAAGAAAACTAATTCAGAGCCAAACAAGAATTGGAAGAAGAAGAAGAAGAGAGGGTGGAGGAGGAGGAGGAGGAGAAGGAGAAGAAGAAGAAGAAGAAGAAGAAGAAGAAGAAGAAGAAGTCTCCGTCTGCTTTGCATGTTATTTTCAAGCTATTTTAGATTATTTTGTGTGAATTTTAAAGAAGTAAAAAGGAGAGCAAGTAACCTCCAGCCATTTTGTTTTATGAATTTGAAAAATTGTCATAATTTTTTTCTAGCTTTGTCCAGTTGTCATAAATATTGATGCAAAGTTTAAATTCCATTTGTTCCACCATTATAGAGATAAAAAATAATAAGTGAAAAAACAAAATGGCAGCTGTGTGAGTAACTAAGGACTTCCGGACAATAAAATATGATATTTAGATACGGTTTTCACCAAGGAACAATGCCCTAGAGTATTGGTAGGGAGTTCTGAAACACTCTGTATATTATTTTTGAAATTATTCACCATTCTCTACAGTTTATTGGTTCAGATCTTCTTCAAATACATTGCAGTCATTTTTCAATAATTTCTCAACTATATCTAAGCCGATTTCCTCGTATTCGGACTCATTTTGTACAGAAATTCCAGCTCTACAATCCTGAATAGGTCTGAAATCGATGATCGCTCACCATTTCCTAGAGTTTGTTGGTGTTGGTGGTGGGATGTCGATGGTGCCTTGTCGAGGGCGGCGCAAGCTTGGCAGGGCACCCTTGGCTCATGGGTAGGGTGGCCTCTCGCTTCCGGCTCGCTCTTTCTGCAACCTAGAGAGAGAGAGAAGAGAGGATTAGAAGAAGAAGGAGAAAATGAATATCATGATTTTCAATAAATACAATAATAATTATTATTGAAGATATCTTATCGATTTTAACATCAAGCACTTGAAGAAAATAAGAGGTAAGGAGGAGAAGCAGGAAGAGGAGGAGGAGGAGGCGGAGGAGGGAGAAGAGGAAGAAGAAGAAGGAGAAGAAGAAGGAGGAGCAGAAGAAGAAGAAGAAGAAGAAGAAGAAGAAGAAGAAGAAGAAGAAGAAGAAGAAGAAGAAGAAGAAGAAGAAGAAGAGAAGAAGAAGAAGAAGAAGAAGAAGAAGAAGAAATAGAAGAAGGAGGAGGAGGAGGAGGAAAAAGGAAGGTGGAGGAGAAAGAGGAGGTGGAGGAGAAGAAAGGGAGGAGGAGGAGAAGATGAAGAAGAAGGAGGAGAGGAAGAAGAAAAAAAGGAAGAGAAGGCGGGGAGGAGGAGCTGGAGGAGGAGGAGAAGAAGGAGGAGGTGGAAGAGAAGAAGAAGAAGGAGAAGAAGGAGAAGAGAAGAAGAAGAAGAAGAAGAAGAAGGAGGAGGTGGAGAAGGGATGAGAGAAGGGAGAGGAGGAGGAGGAAGAGGAGGAGGAGAGAGAAGAAGAAGAAGAAGGGGGAGAAGGAGGAGGTAGAGAAAGAAGAAAAAAAAGAAGAAGAAGGAGGAGGAGGAGAAGAAGAGAAGGAAGAGAAGAAATTGAAGAAGAAAATGAAAAGAAGAAGGAGAAGAAAAATGAATAGAAGAACGAGATTATGATGTAGAAGAAGAAGAAAAGGTGGAGAATATATAAGGAGGAGAAGAAGAGCGAAAGAAGAAGATGAAGAAGAAGAAGGAGAAGAAGAAGGAGAAGATTTAGAAAAATGAGAAGAACATTGGAAAGATGGAGGAGGATTGGAAACTATATCATGTATTTCAAATGTTGCAGTTTATGCTACCTGGGATCAAGGTTATTAGAGAAAAAAGGAACACTCACTGCTGTAAGGTGCAAATTGGTGGGGGAAGCCTGATTTTTTGATTCATGTAACATCACACTAGCGGTCTGCCAAATATCAGTCAATTATCAACAGCTGATATTATCAGAATGACGTCAACTGAATCAGCCCCCCCCCCCCCCCCACTCCAACAGCGTGTGGATTCAAAAAGCATTAGTAATGGTTCAACCTTCTTTCTAATAACCTTGACCTGGGATGTCATATTTTTTAATTGCAATAGCAATAAGGCTAGGCGTACACCGGTTAGTCAAGACAAGACAAGACAAGATAAGTCACGTTTAGTCACATTACTTCACATAGTTGCTTATGAAGCAGCACACTCCGATGCAATGACTAATCAGTGTGTGCTGCTTCATAAGCAACTATGTGAAGTACTGTGACTGAACGTGACTAATCTCGTCTTGTCTTGTCTTGACCAACCGGTGTACGCCCAGCCTTAATCTGCTACAAGTGAATAAACATTTTTGTAAACTAAGGAGATAAGTGAGATAAAAATGAAGATAAGATGGCATGAACTAGGAGTTATTTATAAGAGCCAATTTGACATTTTTTATTATTTAAAACTGATTACCATAGTTGCAGGTCCTAGCTCCCAGACACTGGATGCAAGAACAAGAATTGCAATTTACAAATTATTAAACCATAGAACATTGATCACAAAATATTATTAACAGAATTTACTACTGTGAAATGCATTAACTGAAAAAACCATACTATGTATTTATTAGAACAAAAATTGATTTATTCATTACAAAAGATACTCTCAAAAAATTATCATATACTGCTGAAATTTTAAAAAGTTGAACAACTTTTTATAGAACTTTATAATTTTATTCGATGATTTTTAAAGATAGTGATTATCACTATGTTACTATCGACTTACTACACCTTTTCCAGTTGTATTTGAGAGAGTATCAATTGTAATTGAGAATGGTCATTTGTAATTGAGAAAACATCAATGTAAATGACAATGGTCAATTGTATTTGACCATACAAGATTAGCTCATGCTAAGCCAATTTTTATAGAACTCAAAATAATGACTGTGGTAAATTTGTATATATACAAAATTTTAAATTGAGACTTGACAGGCATTTCTATAACACTAGAAATTGTAATAGAATTGACATTCCCTGTCATCGTCTAACCAAAACTGCCAGAAGTTATGACACAATTGGTATCAAATTATTCAATAAACTTCTTACAGACCTCATACAAGAGACAGAAAAAAATTTCAAGAGTAGATTGTCTAACTGGCTTTTGTTAAAACCATTTTATTGCATCAATAACCTTGAAAATGTAATTGTTGCTTAGAGATCTTCTGTTCTATATTTTTCTTCTGTACTTGCATTATGTACCGTAGCTGACATGAGGCACTGCTTGGGCCGTGTTATTATTTTGTTTTCTTTTACCTGTGTTTAAATTGACTTTGTCTTTGTTCAATGAATGTGTGACAATAAAATCATATTTACTTATTTATTTTTTATTATTTATTTGAGAAGATATCACATGTAATTGAGAATGGTGAATTGTAAATGAGAAAGTATCATTTGAAATTGAGATGTCAGTTGTAATTGAGAAATCAATAATTCAAAGAACCAGCTGAACTTTTTCACGTTTTTAACTTCTCATTTACATGTGACGATTTCTCATTTACAATTCACCATTCTCAATTACATGTGATATCTTCTCAAATAAAATTGACCATTGTCATTTACAACTGATGTTTTCTCAATTACAAATCACTATTCTCAATTACAACAGATACTTTCTCAAATTGTACGACTGTGAAGCCTTAATCAAACTATATAGATGAAAATAAGAAATTCTCAATCAAGAGATATTTGGGCGATAAAATTTCCAATTACAAGAGTTTGTGTTGAACACAACTATGATGGGAAAATTTCTAGAGAATTGAAAAAAGTTATCGAATAATATCTTTATCTGGCTTACTTGTTTTTAGATTGCCTCATGAATTGTTGAATCTTTCTGGCAGCCTGATGTTGTCTTCGTTGAGAATAAGTTCGTCTGAAAAAAACCCGAGAATTCCATCAAAAATACTCATTAAGGAAAACCTCTAATAAACTTTGGAGCATTTACAGGATTGGTGAAAATTGTGGAAACGGCTAAATATTTCTTATACGAAGGTAATTTGACGGTGGGTGACATTGGGGATCGCACTAAAATTGAAAATACTACTTTACTGTGACTTCAAAAATCTGGTCCGCCATCTTGGATCCGCCATATTGAATCTAACTTCATTTTTTTGAATGGTAAGGTGGTCGTGTTATACATGATTTCGATACAAAATTTCAAGAGAAAATGAATGGCGAAAACCGCATATCGATTTATCAAACTGTTTTTAAAATATTTCAATTATTAATCAGACATTTCTATTCTAAATCAGTTAATATCTCAAAAACGGTTTGACATATCGATGTGCGGTTTTCGCCATTCATTTTCTCATAGAATTCTGTATCGAAATCATGTATAACATGACCACCTTCCCATTTAAAAAAATGAATTTAGATTCAATATGGCGGATCCAAGATGGCGGACGAGATTTTTGAACTCACAGTTAAGTAGTATTTCTAATTGTAGTATGATCCCCAATTCCACCTACCTTCAAATTTCCTTCGTATAAGAAATATCAAGCCGTTTCCATAATTTTCACCAACTCTGTATTATTTGTTTGTTTGTTTGTCAATGGCTCAACAGCCCTATGTGGGCCTAGGCCTACCAGCTGATTGCCAGTTTCACATCCACTTAACTGAATCAGCAGAGGTGAATGATCATTAACCAGAAAAGATGTAACGTGTGGTTAGCACATTGACATCTCAACCATAAGCTAGTCTTCGCAACCTAGTCTAAGCTAGTCTTCGTATTATTATTATTATTTATTATTTTGCTATTACGGCCTCATTGGACCACTTAAATCAATCATTTCCTGGTCTTTCTTAATTTTTTCTTTCGCATTGTCCAGTATTTCTTCATTCGTTCTGATCTTCTCTTTCGTTCTTCATCTGTAAACAGGGGCGGATTAAGGTCTGTGTTTTGGGGGGGGCGGTTTAGAAAGGTCAGTTCCGGGGGGTCTGGGGGGTATGGAATACCCCGAGGTCGGGGCCTCCCCGAAATTACAATATTAAGAGTGAAAAACCGAAAATCTAGGCTCTAAAAATACAACGTTTTTCTTACATAAATACTAAAATTATGTGATATTCTTATAAAATTAAGTATTTTTTCAGCGTAAATTACAACAAAAGTTCAAGTTAACATGAGATGAGCAAATTTTAAAATGAAAACACGCACACTGATGAAAAGTATGTAACAACCTGTCAACCTCAATACAAAACCTCAGTATGAAACAAACAGTCTCAATAGTCCATCTGGATACATTGAGATTTGATGCCAACTTATGGATTCGAAATAATATGTTAATAATTTCATGGTACTCAGCATTTATGGATAGAGGTTTTTTACCAAAAGACCCTCTTATGTATGGGAGCCTACCATACTACCAACGAGCATCAGACAAAAGGAAGGAACTGCATCTGAACTTGAATTGGGAGGTTTTTTAATATTAGTGAGTCTCTGCTCATTGGTACTTTTTTTTGTGATCAAGAAGACAGTAATATTGCAACTGCAATTGGGATATTTCAGGAGCTATTGTCTCAATTTGAACCGTCAATAATTGGACTATAAATAAATTTGAACTATCAATATTGATAGATAGTTGTTTTCCAGCAAAAATTTGTTTTTGTTTCATTTATATTGACACTGTTCATGTTGTATCGTACAATGCTAAATAAATATTTTTGATTTGAGAATAAATATTGTATGAATATTTTAAAAATTTTGGATGGCCTGGCACCGCTGCACTATATATTTGCGCCAAATCCACGGCGCGCATGTACCAAAAAACCTCCTCGGACCGGCACTGCCGACGATGAGCAGAAGCAATGCTTTCTACGTTCCTTTTTAAAGTATAACCATTTAAATTCTCAATTTTGTTACAAAATAATACTAACGTATCTCTACTCTAATAATAATAAAACTACTGAAACTATAATCCTATACATATTAGTTTTTGATAAGTAATTGGTCAGCAAAATTTTCAATCTCTGAAGCGGACGGGGGGGGGGCGGTCGCCCCCCTCGCCCCCCCTCTTAATCCGCCCCTGTCTGTAAATACCCTTTGTACAGTATGTCGGTTGTCTATTTTTGGTTTGAACCTTGTTTTTATGTCTTTTAGTTTGTTTAGATTTTCGGTTTTGCTTTTCAGATCATCCAGGGTTATTTCCAGTTCGTTCAGATCTTATATACAGACCAACTCTGTTTATAAGAAGATTACCTTCAAAATGTAGTGAGAACCAAGTTTTGTTGAGTTTTGTTGAGGTTGATGAACCAAGCTTATTCAACAGTTTTTTATGTTGAAATCTATCAAAAGCTTTAGACAGATCAATATAATTCCACTCACTTCAAACCAGATGACGTCATGCCACTCTCAGAGGACCCCGTACTACCGGCTCGACTTCCTCCTCCTCCCGTCCTCATTCCTCCTCCTCCTCCTCCGTCCATACCTCCTCCTCCTCCACCTCCTCCTCCCTGTTCGCGGTAGTTCCGGTAGTAGTTCTGTATCCTCAGGGCAGCCGCCGACTCCTTGTTCTTCTTGAAAACTCAGTAGGAACAGAGGCGTGCTGGATCACCATCCAGCGAAGAGGAGGAGAGAAGGAAGGCAGAAGAAGGTGATGAAGAAGAAGAAGAAGAAGTGTTGGAAGATGAAGAAGAAGAGGAGGAAGGGAGGAGGAAGAAGAAGAAGAAGAAGAAGAAGGGAGAAAGAAGAAGAAGAAGAAGAAGAAGAAGAAAGAAGAAGAGGAGGAAGAGGAGGAAGACAGAAGAAGAAGAAGGAGAAGAAGAGAGGAGGAGGAGGAAGAAGAAGAGAAGGAAGAAGAAGGTGATGGAGAAGAAGAAGAAGAGTTGGAAGATGAAGAAGAAGAGGAGGAGGAGGAAGAAGAAGGTGAAGAAAAAGAAGAAGAAGAAGAGGAGGAAGAAGAAGAAGAAGGAGAGAAGGAGGAGGAGGAGGAGGAGGAGGAGGAGGAGGAGGAGGAGGGAGGAGGAGGAGGAGGAGGGAGGAGGAGGAGGAGGAGGAGGAGGAGGAGGAAGAAGAAGAAGGAGAAGAAGAAGAAGAAGAAGAAGAAGAAGAAGAAGAAGAAGAAGAAGAGAAGAAGAAGAAGGTGGTGGATGATGATGATGGAAGAAGAAGGTGGTGGTACTCCACTCCTAATCCTCCTCCTAGTAGTTCTCTACTTGGCCGCTAGATGTCGCTAGATGACCTTGAGATGCGCCAGAACATAGATATATAACCTACTAAATCTATCAAAAGCTTTAGACAGATCAATAAAATTCGCCACTCACTTCAAACCGGATGACGTCATGCCACTCTCTGGGACCCGTACTACCAGCTCGACTCCTCCTCCGTCCTCATTCCTATCCTCCTCCGTCATACCTCCTCCTCCTCCTCCTCCTCCCTGTTCGCGGTAGTTCCGGTAGTAGTTCTGGATCCTCAGGCAGCCGCCGACTCCTTGTTCTTCTTGAAGCGTCGCTTGTGCTCGCAGTGCAGACAGAAAGCCGTGCTGAATTACCATGGCGAAGAGGAGGAGAGAAGAAGGAAGAAGAAGAAGGTGATGAAGAAGAAGAAGAAGGAGGAAGACGAGGAAGAAGAAGAGGAGGAAGAGACGAGAAAGAAGAAGAAGAAGAAGAAGAATAAGAAGAAGCAACAAGTAGAAGAAGGAAAAGAAGAGCAATAAGAAGAAGAAGGAAGAAGAAGAAGAAGAAGAAGGAGGAAGAAAGAGGAAGATGAAGAAGAAGAAGAAGAGGAAGCCGAGGAAGAAGAAGAGAAGGAAAGAGAAGGAAGAAGAAGAAGAAGGAAGAAGGAAGGAAGGAAGAGAAGAAGAAGAAGAAGAAAGAAGAAGAAGAAGGAAGAAGAAGAAGAAGAAGAAGAGAGAGGAAGAAGAAGAAGAAGAAGAAGAAGAGGAGGAAGACGAAGAAGAAGAAGAGGGAAGAGGAGGAAGACGAAGAAGAAGAAGAAGAAGAGGAGGAGGAGGAGGAGGAAGAAGAAGAAGAAGAGAAGGAAGAAGAAGAAGAAGATGGAGAAGAAGAAGAAGAGTTGGAAGATGAACAAGAAGGGAGGAAGAGGAGGAAGAAGAAGAAGAAGAAGAGGAAGAAGAAGAGGAGGAGGAGGAGGAGGAGGAGGAGGAGGAGGAGAAGAAGAAGAAGAAGAAGAAGAAGAAGAAGAAGAAGAAGAGAAGGGAAGAAGAATGTGGTGGAGAGAGAAGAAGGAAGGAAGAAGAAGAAGAGGAAGAAGAAGAAGAAGAAGAGATAGAAGAGAGGAGGAAGGAAGAAGAAGAGGAGGAAGAAGAAGAAGGAGGAGGAGGGAGGAGGAGGAGGAGGAGGAGGGAGGAGGAGGAGGAGGAGGAGGAGGGAGGAGGAGGAGGAAGAAGAAGAAGGAAGAAGAAGAAGAAGAAGAAGAAGAAGAAGAAGGAAGAAGAATAAGAAGAAGAGAAGAAGAAGAAGAAGAAGAAGAAGAAGAAGAAGAAGAAGAAGAAGAAGAAGAAGAAGAAGAAGAAGAAGAAGAAGAAGAAGAAGAAGAAGAAGAAGAAGAGGAGGAGACAGGAAGAAGAAGAGGAGGAAGGGAGGAGAAGAAGAAGAAGAAGAAGCAACAAGAAGAAGAAGAATAAGAAGAAGCAACAAGAAGACAAGGGAAGAAGAGTGGAAGGTAGGAAGAAGAAGAGAAGAAGAAGAAGAAGAAGAAGAAGAAGAAGAAGAAGAAGAAGAAGGAGAAGAGGATATATGAGGAAGGAAAAGAAGGAGGAGAAAGGAATGGGAGATAAGAGGAAGGAGGCGGAGGAGGAGAAGGAGGATGACAAGTGGAAAGGTTGAGGGGAAGGGAGAAAGAAGTGAAGATGATGAAAAAGGCGGATCAAGAAGGATGAAAAACTGGTGAAGAAAGAGAAGAAGAAAGAAGAGGAAAACTAATTATAAGAGCAAACAAGACGAAGAAGGTAAAGAAGAATGAGAAGAAAGAAGAAGAAGGAGATGAAGAATGAGAGGAAAAAGGGATGAGAATGGGAAGAAAAGAGAAGAAGAAGAAAAAGAAGAAGAAGAAGAGAAGAACAAGAAGAAGGAAGAAAAATAAGAAGAGGGAGAAGAAAAGGAAGAGGAGGAAGAAGAGAAGAAGGAGAAGAAGGAAGAAGAAGGAAGGAAGAAGGAGAAGAAGGAGAAGAAAGAGGAAGGAAGAAGAATAAGAAGGAGAAGAAGAGAGGAAGAAGAAGAAGGAAGGAAGAAGAAGAAGGTGAAGAAGAAGAAGAAGAAGAAGAGGAGGAGAGAAGAAGAAGAAGAAGAGAGGAGGAGGAGGAGGAGGAAGAAGAAGAAGGAAGAAGAAGAGATGAAGAATAGAAGAGGAAGAGGAAGAAGGAGAAGGAGGAGCAGGAAGAAGAAGAAGAAGAAGGAATTGGATACCACTACTCTAATCCTCCTCCTAGTAGTTCTCTACTGGCCGCTAGATGTCAGCTAGATGACCAAGATGCGCCAGATCATAGAATAACCTACTAAATCTATCAAAGCTTTAGACAGATCGATAAAAATTGCACTCACTTCAAAACCAGATGACGTCATGCCACTCAGAGGACCCCGACCACCAGCTCGACTCCTGTCCTCATTCCTCCTCCTCCTCCTGTCTATCCTCCTGTTCATGATTGGTTCAGTAGTAGTTCCTGTGTCCTCAGGGCAGCCGCCGACTCCTTGTTCTTCTTGAAGCGTCGCTTGTGCTCAGTGCAGAAAAGCCGTGCTGGATCACCATGGCGAAGAGGAGGAAGAAGGGAGGAAGAAGAAGAAGGTGAAGAAGAAGAAGAAGAAGGAAGAAGAAGGATGGTAGAAGAAGAAAAAAGAAGAAGAAGAAGAAGAAGAAGAAGAAAAAGAAGAAGGAAGAAGAAGAAGAAGAAGAAGAGGAAGAAGAAGAGAAGAAGAAGAAGAAGAAGAAGAAGAAGAAGAAGAAGAAGAAGAAGAAGGAAGAAGAAGAAGAAGAAGAAGAAGAAGAAGAAGAAGAAGAGAACAAGAAGAAGAAGAAGAAGAAGAAGAAGAAGAGGAGGAAGAAGAAGAAGGCAGGAGGAAGAAGAAGGAGAAGAAGAAGAAGAAGAAGAAGAAGAGAAGAAGAAGAAGGGTTGGTGGAAGAAGAAGAAGGTGGGTGACTCCTAATCCTCCTCCTAGTAGTTCTCTGCTTGGCCGCTGGAGATGTCCGCATGACCTTGAGATGCGCCAGAACATGGATATATAACCTAAAATCTATCAAAAGCTTTAGACAGATCAATAAATGCACTCACTTCAAGCCAGATGACGTCATGCCACTCTGAGGACTTTACTACTGCTCGACCGCATCCTCCCGTCCTCATTCCTCCTCCTCCTCCTCCGCCTCCTCCTCCTCCACCTCCTGTTCGCGGTAGTTCCGGTAGTAGTTCTGTATCCTCAGAGCGGCTGACTCCTTGTTCTTCTTGAAGCGTCGCTTGTGCTCAGTACGAACGAAGCCGTGCTGACCATCCAGCGAAGAGGAGAGAGAGAAGAAGAGGAAGAAGAAGGTGATGAAGAAGAAGAAGAAGAAGAGGAGGAAGACGAGAAGAAGAAGAGGAGAAGAAGAGGAAGAAGAAGAAGAAGAAGAAGAAGAAGAAGAAGAAGAAGAAGAAGAAGAAGAAGAAGGAAGAAGAAGGAAGAGAAGAAGAAGAAGAAGAAGGAAGAAGAAGAAGAAGGAAAAGAAGAAGAAGTTAGAAGAAGAAGAAAGGTGAAGGAAGGAAGAGGAAGAAGAAGAAGAAGAAGGGGAGGAAGAGAAGAAGGAGAAGAAGAAAGAAGAAGAGATATATGGAAGGAAGAAGGAGAGGAGAAAGGAATGGAGATAAGAGGAAGGAGGAGGAGAAGAGGATGACAAGTGGAAAAAAAGGTTGAGGGGAAAGGGAGAAAGAAGTGAAGAGGATGAAAAAGCAGGATCAAGAAGAATGAAAACTGGTGAAGAAATGAAGAAGAAGGAGATGGGAAGAAGAAGAAGAAGGAGATGAAGAAGAAGGAAGAAGAAGAGGAGATGAAGAAGAAGAAGAAGAAGAAGAAGAAGAAGAAGAAGGAAGAAGAAGAAGAAGAAGAAGAAGAGGAGGAAGAAGAAGAGGAAGAGGAGGAGGAAGGGAAGAAGAAGGAGAAGAAGAAGAAGAGGAGGAGGAAGAAGAAGGTGATGAGAGAAGAAGAAGAAGAAGGAAGATGAAGAAGAAGATGAAGAGGAAGAAGGAGAAGAAGAAGAAGAGAAGAAGAAGAGGAGGAGGAGCAGGAGGAGGAGTAGGAGGAGGAAGAAGAAGAAGAAGAAGAAGAAGAAGAAGAAGAAGAAGAAGAAGAAGAAGAAGAAGAAGAAGAACAAGTGGAAGAAGAAGAACAAGCAGAAGAAGAAGAATAGAAGAAGAAGAAGAAGAAGGAAGAAGAAGAAGTAGAAGAAGAAGAAGAAGAAGAAGAAGAAGAAGATGATGATGATGATGATGAAGAAGAAGAAGAAGAAGGTAGTGGTACTCCCACTCCTAATCCTCCTCCTAGTAGTTCTCTACGTGGCCGCTAGATGTTGCATGACCTTGAGATGCGCCAGAACACAGATATATAACCTACTAAATCTATCAAAAGCTTTAGACATATCAATAAAATGCCACTCACTTCAAACCAGATGACGTCATACCGCTCTCAGACGACCCCGTACTACCGGCTCGACTTCCACCTCCTCCCGTCCTCATTCCTCCTCCCCCTCCTCCGTCCATACCTCCTCCTCCTCCTCCCTGTTCGCGGTAGTTCCGGTAGTAGTTCTGTATCCTCAGAGCGGCTGCCGACTCCTTGTTCTTCTTGAAGCGCCGCTTGTGCTCGCAGTACGAACGGAAGCCGTGCTGGATTACCATCCAGCGAAGAGGAGGAGAGAAGAAGGATGAAGAAGAAAAAGAAGGTGATGAAGAAGAAGAAGACGAAGATGAAGAAGAAGAAGAAGAAGAGGAGGAGGAGGAGGAGGAGGAGGAGGAGGAGGAGGAGGAGGAGGAGGAGGAGGAGGGAGGAGGAGGAGGAGGAGGAGGAGGAGGAGGAGGAGGAGGAGGAGGAGGAGGAGGAGGAGGAGGAGGAGGAGGAGGAGGAGGAGGAGGAGGAGGAGGAGGAGGAGGAGGAGGAGGAGGAGGAGGAGGAGGAGGAGGAGGAGGAGGAGGAGGAGGAGGAGGAGGAGGAGGAGGAGGAGGAGGAGGAGGAGGAGGAGGAGGAGGAGGAGGAGGAGGAGGAGGAGGAGAAGAAGAAGAAGAAGAAGAAGAAGAAGAAGAGGAGGAGGAGAAGGAGAGAGGAGAGGAGGAAGAGGAAGAAGGAAGAGAAGGAAGAAGAAGAAGAAGAAGAAGAAGAGGAGGAAGAGAGAGAAGAAGAAGAGAAAGAAGGAAGAGGAAGGAGAAGAAGAAGAAGAAGAAAGAAGAAGAAGAAGAAAAGAAGAAGAAGAAGAAGAAGAAGAAGAAGAAGAAGGAACAAGTAGAAGAAGAAGAAGAGAAGGAGAAGAAAGAAGAAGAAGAAGAAAAGGAAGGAGAAGGAGAAGGAAAAGAAGAGAAGAAGAAAGAAGAGGGAGGAAAGAGGAGGAGAAGGAGGATGACAAGTGGAAAAAGGTTAAGGGGAAAAGGAGAAGGAAGAGGATGAAAAGCGGAAGAATGAAAACTGGTGAAGAAGGAGAAGAAGAAAGTAGAAGAGGAGAACTAATTAAGAAGGCAAACAAGAAGAAGGTAAGAAGAATGTGGAAGAAAAGGAGAAGAAGGAGATGAAGAATGAGAGGAAAAGAAGAAGAAGGAGATGAAGAAGAAGAAGCAAAAGAAGGAGGGGAAGAATGGAAGAAGAAGAAGAAGGAGAAGAAGAAGAAGAGGAAGAAGGAAGAAGAAGAAGAAGAAGAAGAAGAAGAAGAAGAAGAAGAAGAAGAAGATGGTACTCCTACTCCTAATCCTCCTCCTAGTAGTTCTCTACTTGGCCGCTAGAGATGTCGCATAACCTTGAGATACGCCAGAACATAGATGATATATAACCTACTAAATCTATCAAAAGCTTTAGACAGATCAATAAAATGCCACTCACTTCAAGCCAGATGACGTCATGCCACTCTCTGCGGACCCAGTACTACCGGCTCGACTTCCTCCTCCTCCCGTCCTCATTCCTCCTCCTCCTCCGTCCATACCTCCTCCTCCTCCTCCCTGTTCGCGGTAGTTCCGGTAGTAGTTCTGTATCCTCAGGGCAGCCGCCGACTCCTTGTTCTTCTTGAAGCGTCGCTTGTGCTTGCAGTAGGAGCGGAAGTCGTGCTGGATTACGAAGAGGAGGAGAGAAGAAGGAGGAAGAAGAAGAAGGTGATGCAGAAGAGGAGGAAGACGAGGAAGAAGAAGAGGAGGAAGAAGAAGAAGGAAGAAGGAAGGAAGAAGAAGAAGGAGAAGAAGAAGAAGCGAGAAGGAGAGGAAGAAGAAGAAGAAGAAGAAGGCGAAGAAGAAGAAGAAGAAGAAGAAGAAGAAGGAAGAGGAGGAAGAAGAAGAAGAAGGAAAAGAAGAAGGATAGAGGAGAAGAAGAAGAAGAAGAAGAAGAAGAAAGGAATGGGAGATAAGAGGAAGAAGAAGGAGAAGAAGAAGAAGGAAGATATAATGAGGAAAGAAGGTTCAGGGGAAGGAAGGGAGAAAAGAAGTGAAGAGGATGACAAGTGGAAAAGGTTCAGGTGGAAGAAATGAAAAAAGTGGATAAAGAAGGAGAAGAAGAAAGTAGAAGAGGAAACCACTAAGAGGCAAACAAGAAGAAGGTAGAGAAGAATGAAATGAAAAGGAGAAGAAGGAGATGAAGAATGAGAGGAACAAGAAGAAGAAGGAGATGAAGAATGAGAAGAACAAAGGCAGAAGAAGAAAAGGAAGAAGAAGAAGAAGAAGAAGAAGAAGAAGAAGAAGAAGAAGAAGAAGTTGAGGATGAAGAAGAAGTAGAAGAAAGTTGAAGGAGAAGAAGAAGAAGAAGAAGAAGCAACAAGAAGACGAAGGAAGAAAAGGCAGAAGAAGAAGAAGAAGAATAAGCAACAAGTGGAAGAAGAAGAAGAAGAAGAAGGAAGAAAAGTAGAAGAAGAAGAAGAAGAAGAAGAAGAAGAAGATGAAGATGATGATGATGATGATGGAGATGAAGATGATAACGATGATGAAGAAGAAGGTAGTGGTACTCCCACCCTAATCCTCCTCCTAGAAGTTCTCACTTGAAGTTACATGGTTTCAAGATGGCGGACAGATTTTTGAAGTCGTTGCTGTCGCTGATGACCTTTGAGATGCGCCAGAACACATATGCATAACCCACAAAGTCTATCAAAAGCTTTAGACAGATCAATAAAATGCCACTCACTTCAAACCAGATGACGTCATGCCACCTCTCTGGGACCCCTGTACCACCGGCTCGACTTCCTCCTCCTCCCGTCCTCATTCCTCCTCCTCCTCCTCCTCCTCCTCCTCCTCCTCCCTGTTCGCGGTAGTTCCGGTAGTAGTTCTGTATCCTCAGGGCAGCCGCCGACTCCTTGTTCTTCTTGAAGCGCCGCTTGTGCTCACAGTACGACCGGAAGCCGTGCTGGATTACCATCGCGGCGCGGGTCATCTGTTTGAAGTAGGCGTACTGGAAGCAAACAAATTGATTGATTTATATGAAATAATTCACATTATTTGTAGAAATTTGTTTAGTTTGATAATATTGTACCTGCATTGTAGAATTAATATAAAAAAAAGAAAATCAAATATCTTTACGGAGAAGAAACAAATAAGTACAGTGAAATTTACCAATCATAAAATAAATAGCCATTAAATTTAGAATAAAAGGATTTCACAAATACAAAATAATAAATATAGCTCATAGAATATTTGATGGCACCACCAGCAAAAGTACTTGCTCGCTGGTGGGAATCTTTATGC
Source organism: Laodelphax striatellus (assembly GCA_017141395.1). NCBI lineage: Eukaryota > Metazoa > Arthropoda > Insecta > Hemiptera > Delphacidae > Laodelphax > Laodelphax striatellus. The sequence goes on from CM029543.1 coordinate 13,969,926, forward strand.
CAATACTAGGGTTAAAAGAGTTAAAGATGCAAATAAACGAAAAAAAAAAAAAACTTAAGCGACTTGCCAAGAAGAAACAAGTTTGAAATAATGATTATCATAAAGTACAGCCTACGAACAGAAGGCCGACAGAGGGAAAACCCGTAATTGGTACTAATTTTGAAGCTTCGACGATTCACACAGAAACCAATTGAAATTAATTACTAAATAGTTCAATCCTCTTCAGACAACGATTCAGTATGAAGTTTTCAGGCATCAAGGGATAAATCTGGGAGCTAACATACACAAGCTGTAATTACACTCAAACTACTGTGAAAAACACTTTGTATTACAGTATTAGGTCTAAAAGAATAAGATCACCAATCAGCTTCCTCAAAAGTGTTGTATGTAATTATGAATATATCTCTTTGTTAATATTTTCAAATACACTATAATAAGTAATAATTTCTCTGGTCGTGGGTACAGCACCACCAGAGGAGTTTATTCAAATTCTCAACAATATACATCAAAAGATATAAATACAGTCTTCTAAAAGATCATTTTATATGGAAGGGATGCATCTGAAGTTTAAAATTGCCTCAATGTCATAACAACATCGAAGTCCTTGAATACTTGCTGGGTAGGAATAGGTCTCTTGTGGAAGGAGAAGAGGATTACAGCCTGGGAGTTATGAATAATTTATGAGGGGATCATAAAATATGCTCCTCCCCATAATGAAATTTCATAATATCTCAAAATTGACTCGATAAAAATTGGAAGAATTGAAGAAGATATGTATTGAATAGGTGAATGCTGAAACGAGGTCTAGTGGCAGGACCCGAAATTGTAAGATTTATTTCAAGAAAATGGATTGACAGCTCTTAAAAAAGAGGGAAGAGGGAAGAAGAAGAGGAGGGGATGAAGGGAGTGCTGAGTGGGGAGAAGATGAAAAGGAATAGGAGATAAGAAGAGGAGAAGGAGGAGGCAAAGGAGGAGGAGGAGGAGGAGGAAGAAGAGGAGGAGGAGGAGGAGGAGGTGAGGAGGAGGAGAGGAGGAGGAGGAGGAGGAGGGCAGGAACGATGACAAGTGGAGGTTGAAAGAGGGGTAGAGGTGAAGGGAAGGAAGAGGACGAAAACAAAAACTGGTGAATAAGAGGGAGAGAAGAAGAACAACAAAAACAACAAAAAAAAGGAAGGAGGTGAAACTAATTTAGAGGCAAGGAAGAAGAAGAAGGGTAAGAAGAAGAAGGGGATGAGGATAGGATGAAGATAAAGAAGAATGAGAAGAAAGGAAGGAGAGAGGAAGGAGAGGAAGGAGGAGGAGTGAAAAGGAAAAGGAAGGAGGAAGGAATGAGAAGAAGAAGAAGAAGAAGAGGAAGGAGAAGAGGAGAGGAAGAATGATGAATAAAAGGGAGAAGAGGAAGAAAGAATGAGAAGAAGAAGATGAAGAATGAGAAGAAAAGTATATGAGAAGGGGAAGAATGAGAAGAAGGAGGAGAAGAAGGAGAAGAAGAAAAGGAGATGGAAAGGATAATACAAATCTATCAAAAGCACAGTAATCACCTGTTTATATTTCCTATAAAGAACAACGTGTGCCCGTCTCTGCGGAACAAGAAGAAGCTCTTTCTTTTTAGTTTCCTTCCATTCCTCACTTCTTTTCTTCCTTATAAAGATACCTCCTGCCTCCTCCTCCCTCCTCCTGTTCGCAAGAGTTCCAGAAGTTCCTGAGAATTCCTTTGTTCGAGGAAGAGGAAGAGGAGGAGGAGGGATTGAGGAGTTGCTGGATGAAGAAGGAGGTTGAGAGAAAGAAGAGGGAGATACGATGGAGGCCAGATAAAGAAGGAGAGAAGGATAATTTAACTTGTTAGACAGGAGAGAGAAGAGAAGTTGAGGAAGAGGAAGAAGATGAAGACTGCTGAAGATAAGGGAGGTGGATAATCTTATTAGAGAATGGAGGCGGAGGGAGGGAGTAGGGAGGAGGAGGAGGAGGAGATGAATAGAAGGAAGTATTCTTTAGACCAAGAAAAGGGGGAGGTGGAGGACAAAGACAAAGAAGATAAAGAAGAAGAAGAAGAAGAAGGGTGGTGGAGGAGGCGGTGTTGGAGATAAAGAAGTTCAGGATGAGGGAGGAGGAAGCCCTCCAGACAGGAGAAGAAAACTCAAAAAGGAATAATCAAGAAAAGCGTATTGCTATAAGGTGGAGAAGAAAGAGACAAGGAGATAATGAAGAAGAAGAAAAAGAAGAAGAGAAGAAGAAGGAAGAAGAGGAGAAGAATAGGAGGATGAGGATTGTTCGGAGGAGGGTCATATAGGAAGAGGTGAGTGAAAATAAACCGCCAAGAAAAGATGTATAGAGGAGGAGGAGGTTTCTTTCATAAATCAAAGTTGTGGTATTCTTTTGAATCACCCGGAAATGGTGATGGAGAAGAAAGATTATTCAACGTTCAAGCCAAACAACCTAAATTAGACAGGAATTTAACTTGTCAGAGAACAGATTATTCGACAATCAATATCACAATTGTGGCTCATCAATGCAATTTTCGAAGCTGGTTCGTTTCAAATGTTCATGTAATTTATTAGAGAATGTTAATGCAGTTGATTTTACTAGTTATTTAGCTAAAATAGATTGTTCTGGTCAGCGACCACATAATACAAATAGACTGAGCACTCAGGCTCAGTATTGAAGCCAATTCTGGCGCCTAGACCTAAGTAAGATGGCGGCGGTTTACATGAGTGAGAGAGAGACAGAAAAACAGCTGGCATAATCTTGTCTCTCTCCCACTCATGCCAACCGCCGCCATCTTACTTAGGTCTAGGCGCCAAAATTGGCTTCATCACCCGTAATGTTGAAGTAATAGGAATGCTCCGTCTATTTGTATTATGTGGTCGCTGGTTCTGGTAACACTATTTCACTTGGATTTTTAATTTCAAATTAGTTCAGTTTGTCGTCGATCCCACTATGTTGCTGTCCTCGATTTATCGCCCGGTTAAATTCAATAGACGTACGAACAACCAGGCATTAGAAAAACGTGCGTTCTTTATGCTGACACCTATATATTTGAAAAGATACTCAAGTCTTGATGCTCAACTCACCACTGAGGATGATGCCTTGAGCATCAAAACTCAAGTATATTTTCAAATACAGTAATAATAAATAAATGAATACAGTAAATAAATTCAAATCTGGGTTGCGAAGACTAGCTTATGTTTGAGATGTCAATGTGCTAACCACACGTTACATCTTTTCTGGTTAATGATCATTCACCGCTGCTGATTCAGTCAAGTGGATGTGAAACTGGCAACCAGCTGGTAGGCCTAAGCCCACATAGGGCTGTTTAGCCATTGACAAACAAAATAAATTCAAATACAGTATATTCATTGTGAAACAGACAACATTGTTTTCATTCTTTTACCAACAAACTCTACAACATTCTATAAATTCTACAATACCTCTGAATCAAGTGTTAAATTTCCAGTTTTCAAGTTTCATTAGTATCAGTATAGCACGATCCTTTTAATTTGTCAGAATCAGCTGTTTTGGTAATAATTAAACAGTGATTTCGACACAATAATCAAAAGGCTTAAAAGTCTTGAAGACCTTTAAAGTCTTTTAAAGACCTTTTCAAAGAAGACCTTTCAAAGAATACCTTTTTAAAAGACCTTTTCAATAATCTGCGAGATTCAGCATTTGTAGGTTAAGTATTGTGATATTGCTCGTGGAAACATATGTTTTCTGACAAGTTAAAAGGATCCTGCTATAAATATTATGGAAGTTGTCTGAATTACCTGACAAAGTCAAATTTGAGAAGTCCTTCTCGAAGGGACTGGTGGATGCATGGAAGAACTCACAGAAATCGGCAGTGGTGGGAGGAGGGGACGGTGAGTCGGGGAGGGGAAAGGTGGAGGGGGAAGGAGAAGGGAGACACGAGGAAGAGGCGGGAGAGAGACTCGAAGCAGGTGTGGCAACGTCGTAGTATCTGGAATAAAGAAGAATTGGTGAAGAACGTGGAAAGAGAAATTGATAAAATTTTTAAAAATGATAAATTAGTCACATTTTTAATTTCAATTCAGTAAGCAATTGAATCAAGCGATTTCAATTTAGCAAGTTTTTTTTTTCTTTAAAAATTGTTAAGAAATCCGCAAAAACGCAAGGAAAACTACAAGAACGCCGATTTCCAGCGCAATTTTGGGGGAATCTCAAACATTTTCTCAACATTTATTAGTTTTAGACTTCAAACGAACCTATATACCAAATTTTACATTTTCTCTGCCAATTAGTTCTCGAAAAAGCTGAGAAACGCACAAAATCGTTAGAAAAACGCGAATATTGGGCGTACCTTGGGAAGTTTCCAAAATCCGTTTTTATTGCGCGTCTTAAAGTCCAACTGAACATGCATGCCAAATTTGAACGCATTTGGTTCAGAAGATTTTTAGTTCTGCTTATGAATGAATGAATGAATGAATGAATGAATGAATGAATGAATGAATGAATTAATTAATTAATTAATGAGTGTCGATTCGCTTTTATATCCGCAGTTCAAAGAAGTGGAATCATAGGCCTTTATAGGCAGCTCGTAAACCGGAGCAATAAGCAACAAGCAATGAGCAATACGCAACAGGCAACATTTTTTGTTGTGACGATGAAGACGAAGTGATAATGTAGTGGCAAATTTCGAGAATGAGAAATTTAACACAAGATAAAAAATATCATTATGAATAACGTGATTACTTGAAATCATATTTCATGAAGCAAGGAAACTGATTAATGATCAATTTACTCATGGCAAGATAAAAATATACTGTTATACTATAAACTCTATAATCAAGAACGTTTCAAAAAATAAATTGTTGCAAAAAACTTAACAGATAGATTTATTTCATTTCCAACTGCACCCCATGCTTTCTCCACAACATCTCTTTTGCTGTAATCATCTCGTAGATAATCATAAATGGATTGATATTGCTCAACAAGCTGTACAAATTTCATAACAAATGCTGCTTTGTCAGACATTTTCTAAACAAACGCTTGATGAACGTAAATTTTCAAATTTAGGTTACTGTACTAAAAATTTAATGAAATATCATATGTTATAGGCCTAAAGGCAATATGTTGCTTTTCAATCGACACGTTGTGTTGCTAGCGATATATGTTGCTCTACAGAGGCGATAGCGATATCGCATTGCGTCGGTGTGCGAGTTCAGTTGAAATCCAATGGAAAAACACATTGGCGATAATATTGCTTATTGCTCCGGTGTACGAGCCCAGTTAGTGTTTTATTTTATTATTGAGCTCTACGTCAACAATAATTTTATAAATAAGTTATAATATATTCAAATCTAGAACATTCTAGAACATAATCTATTACAAATCTGTATAATAGAGGATGAATTTTCAACATGATAAACAATGGGCCGTATGAATAAAAACTGAGCATATGCTCATAAGCACGAGCATGAAGCATTAAGGTTTTGCTTCTGAGCATTAGGTAGAACCATAAGCATCTGCTCATTTTTATATGAATAATCTTTACCTTATACTCTTACCTCATGCTTATGAAATCTAAAGATTTAAAGATTTTTCATCAGCTGATTGTTATTATAGTAAAAGGTTTGAATTCCAGATCATTTAGAATTTTACAGCTCATTTCAATAACATAGTTTATTCATACAATTTTGAGCATAACCTCTATTTTTGAGCAAATGCTCAAACTAATTTTTGGATGAGCATGATCATAAGGGTTTGCTCGCTTTTATTCATAGGAAATGAAGCAAATGCTCAATATTTTAGAAGTATAAGCAAATGCTCAACTATATTCATACGGCCCATTGTCAAGAAAAAAGTAGGCTTTTTCAAGTAATTCTCAAGTAATTTTTCAAGTATTTTTCAAGTAATTCTCACCGATAGCTGTGTTCGAAATTGAATTCGCCGGGAGAATCGAAACAGAGAGGCGAAGGAGAGGGGGTATCATCCATTAGAAGCGGAGACTCCATTGACATCACCTCAACCGAGTCGTTGCTACTCAGTAATAACATCATCTCTTCACTTTCATTCTGAAAAAGATTGAAATATCATTACTGTCAATAAGGCCCGCCGCAAAGTAATCCACGAACGTGGAAGTAGCCACGCCGTGGGAAGTTTTGTAAAAGCATGGTTGGCAATGCTGCACCGCAAAGTACCACCCAGCTCAGCGCAATCCACGAAGTAAACATCCACGCGTGGTTCGTTTTGTGGTTCTTTCACAGTATTCGTGAATCGTGGATCAGTCTGGTTTGAAGATGGATACAAAAAGGCTGATTTGTCTCGTTCAAGGATATCCTGTGTTGTTCAATACAAGCCACCCAGATTACATGAGAGCGAAGTTGAAAGACGAGATATGTCTAATGTAAATATGTCTATATAGAATGAAATGAAATTGGAAAAACAATTATAAAAAGTGAACTATGATTCATCTTGTTCCTGAAAAACCCTAGACAAATTAAAGGAACAAAAAAAATATTGATTTCTCATAGTATCAATAAATTCTATAGTAACAATTTACAGAAAAGCAAATAGAATACCTAACAATAAAACAGCTTCAATAAGCAACACATAGAAATTGAAAAAGGAAGTACTGTACTAGAAAATACCAAAATATTAGATACTAAAATACCAAGTACTGGAATACTAAGTATTTGAATATTGAATACTAAAATACAAAAATTCTAGAATACTAAAATAGTAAGATGCTGAATACTGAAATACAAAAAGTATTTTACAAATGTGTATTAAGGTTTTTTCAATATTTCCCTCTCTCAATACGTAAGTTTATTTCTTTACCTTACATTGCATGCTAGATATTTGTAATAACGATAATAATAATAGGCTATTTCTCCTAGTTATAGGCTATTTAATAACTCCCTGGCTACATCCACGTGCGTGGATTACTTTGCGGCGGAAAGATAGATCAATTTTTTATCATTTCTTAAACTTTTTTTAATTTGTTGTGTAACTTTTTTATCAGCAAGTTAATAAAAAAAATATCAAGGTGTTCCAAGAAGAGAAATTTCTCTGTTATTTGATCACCTCTACAAGTTTTTAAGTTTATCCTTAACTCGAATTTTCAGTGAACTGGGAAAAACATCTTAGTGAGAAAATTCAATTTTATGAATTTGTAACGACTGTTTATAATATTCAATATAGCCTATTGGATTAGGCTAGGCGTACACTGGTTAGTCACGACGAGATTAGTCACGTTTAGTCACAGTACTTCACATAGTTGCTTATGAAGCAGCACACACCGATGCAATGACTAATCGGTGTGTGTTGCTTCATAAGCAACTATATGTGAATTACTGTGACTAAGCGTGACTAATCTCGTCTTGTATTGTCTTGACTAACCGGTGTACGCCTAGCCTTAGTTAGAAAATTCAATTTTATGAATTGTAACTATTTATAAATAAATATTAATTATTATATTAATTTTAAATATTAATTATTATATAAATTATTATTTTAAATATTTTATAACCTATTAAATTTCTCTACACATAACAATTTTGGTGATCAAATATGACCTTTTGGCTTGTGTGTCAAGAAGAATAAGGCTAGGCGTACACTGGTTAGTCAAGACAAGACGAGATTAGTTACGTTTAGTCACAGTACTTCACATATTCCTTATGAAGCAACACACACCGATTAGTCATTGCATCGGTGTGTGCTGCTTCATAAGCAACTATGTGAATTACTGTGACTAAGCGTGACTAATCTCGTCTTGTCTTGTCTTGACTAACCGGTGTACGCCTAGCCTTAGGATTTCATTGGTATGACTGAGCTGCTGTCAGCTGCTAATAATCAAATTAGCAACTATTAAAAACTAAGAATTTCAGGAAATTCAAGTGAGCGGCGGGGCTGGTCTTGAAAAATATTAAAACCATTTTTTTAATACAATATTTTGCTGGATATAAATTTTTTCATACCTTTATTCTATCAGGCATTGCTGCTATAATTTGCTCCGCTAATGTCAATACTCTCACCTCCTGCTCCCCTATAAAAAAAAATTAAAAATTAAAAATGAATTAATTGGAACATGAATAAAAGAATACCAACATTAAAATTGCAATTTATACGACCTTATACAGTGTGTTTCAGAACTCCCTACCAATACTCTAGGGCATTGTTCCTGGGTAAAAACCATATCTAAATATCATACAATATTTAATTTGTCCAGAAGTCCTTAGTTACTCATTTAACTGCCGTTTTGTTTGTTTTCACTCATTATTTTTTATCTCAATAATGGTGAAACATATGGAATTGAAACTTTGCACCAACATTTGTGACAACTAGACAAAGTTACAAAAAAATTTTGACAATTTTTCAAATCCATAAAACAAAATGGCAGCCATTTAAAATTTTGTTTCTTGAATATAACTCGAAAACCGTTGATATTACAAAAATTTCACAAGAATGACTTTTTCTAGTAAATTCAATTACACATCGATTGAAACCTTATTTATTGAGATTGGACCAATATTGACTGAGATATGGCAGCTTTAGTGATGGGGACCGCTGGAGGCTGGTTGCAGTGCATCCTGGGCTTGCGGCTAAAGTCTGCTACAACAATGCAACAGTCTCCGTCTGCTTTGCATGTCATTTCTAACCGATTTTAGATTATTTTGTGTGAATTTTAAAGACAGTAAAAAGGAGTGCAAGTTCACTTATTTCTGAACAACTTTCTCGCTTTCATCACCCACTTATCTTTTAAAACAAAAAAGTTTCTCAAAACTCAAAAATTTCATGTTTTTGGGTTGAATTGACTCGACATTAACGAACATATTCGATAAATTAAAAAAAAAACTATTGCTCGGATAAGAAATATCTGAAACCCGTTAGAAAGGAGACATTTTCCCCGTTATTTTGATATAAATACCTTACACATTACTATATACCATAATTCTGAGAGAAGTGATATTTGGAAGAAAAACATATTCAGTTGAATTAACGACTTGTATTTCACTGTAAACAATTGATGCTATTACTTACATTATTGGACACTATTACATAATGTCCAATAATGTGAGTAATAGCATTAATCATTTACAGTGAAATACAAGTCGTTACTTCAACTGAATTTTCCACAAGTATTTCGTCATGGAAAATAACATTGAAAAACATATTTTTGCGATTTTTCAATTTTATCATCAAAGTTTAATTCCCCTTTAACCCTTTGATCCTGGAACTTTTTCAACACTACAGGAATATCGAGGATGAAATTCTACATACAGATATGTGGTTTAATTGAAAATTTGAAGAAGTTGCAATTTCACACAATCTGACAACGCCGCTATTTCCGCGGCTGGAGGCTCAAGTGACAACTAGTTTTATTCGAACTACAGAGTGTCCCAAAAAATAGTGACTCCAGTACTACCACGGTATTCTAGAAGTCAAAACAAACAGAGAATGTCGTTAGCAAAATGCTGATTTCTCCTTAGTTTACCTGTAATCCGCCATTTTGTGTTTCTAATATTTTTCATCATATCTCGTTAAAAAAACAAGATTTTCTCATGAAATTTGGTAGGGGTATGATTAAAGGTGTGGTTTACAAAATGCATATATCAATAAATTTCAATATCTATTTTCTCCAAAATGGCGACCGACTAAACTTTCCAATTCGATTTACTGGAGAAATATTGCTTTTTACGATAAAACTTTATAATACAAAAATGTAGAGAATTTTATTTTGAATAAAATGGTATATGATTTTAAAGAATCGGATAATAAATAAGCGAGATATGGCTATTTGAAGATTACCACTTCTGTGTCTCTTCATTTCTTCAGCAGTGAGACATGAGAATAAATTTATGAATGCAAAACATATGTTTGCTAATCTTTGTCACTCGAACGTTCTCAATTTATTATTGGATGGAACAACCAATTGATGAATTAGTAAATTTGAGAACGTTCAAGATAGGCAATAAACCCTGTATAATCTTAGTTTAAGACTTACCTGAGACTGTAGAAGACTGATCTTCATCAGATATATGCATGTCTAGTTGTCCGAAATTGTCCTGAATCAAGCCTGTATCTAATTGAAGATTAGGTAGCGAACTCTCGCCTTGTGAAACTGTGAATATTATTCATTTTTCAATTTTTATTATTTAAAAAATTTCATTCGATTGTCTCCGACTTGCTTTGATTGAACACTGGCTTGCTCTTTTTCGATTATCGACTTTTGAATTAATCGATTTTATCCAACAATATCGATATTATATTATTATCGATTTCTGAATTGATTAATTTTATATAGATATATTTATTTATAAAGATTAATTTATATAGATATATTTCTGAATTGATCAATTTTATATAGAAATATCAATAGGCTTACTATATTATTATTAAATATAGAGTTGATCGTATCGACTCTATATTATTATCGATTTCTGAATCGATTAATTTCATATAATAATATCAATACTTTATTATTATTAGAAAAAGAGTCTATTGATTTCCCTTTCCATATAGCGAAATTTGATTTTATTCTCGTTACCCTCTTCCACACACAGGCTTTGCCTTTGTGGAGAGATTTCATGAAGCTTCTTAAAAAAATAGTGTTGTATTTTCTGTAACTATGATATATTTTAGTTAGATTTAGTTACTAGTATTAAACATTATTCAATTGAAACTGTAAGTCTTATATAATATTATTTGTTTACAGAGGATGTAATATTGTTGTATGATTTTAATTTTTGTAATGTGTTATCATGGAAAATAATAACCAATTTGAATTGAATTGAATTCATTATCGATAATAATTATACTGTATTATAATCGAATATCAAATAATTTGATTGTAAAACTTTTTTGAAAGAACACTTTTGAGTAGAAATATCTTGATATTCACTTCCATAGTGATGATCGTTTCAACCTGGTGTAGGTCATCATCAGACTATGTAAATGAGTAAGGCTAGGCGTACACCGCTTAGTCAAGACAAGACAAGACGAGATTAGTCACGTTTAGTCACAGTAATTCACATAGTTGCTTATGAAGCAACGCACACCGATTAGTCATTGCATCGGTGTGTGCTGCTTCATAAACATGTGAATTACTGTGACTAAAACGTGACGTCTTGTCTTGTTCTTAACGATAATCGCCTTTCTCTACATTTCTACTTAAAGTGTTTTTTTCTTTTCTGTTACTAGTAGAAAAAAGTATGGATCAACAACTCAATTTGATTGTATTCAATATTGATATTATGTTATTCACAATAGATATTATTTTTTAAATCGAATTAATTTGATTAAATAATTTATTTTATGGAAACCCAGTAATTCATTATTTGGTTGATTCATAAATTGATGGCTGTTCAGATTACTTACCTACCTATGTTCATGTTGCCCTTAGGCTGGGCGTACACCGGTTAGTCAAGACAAGACAAGACGAGATTAGTCACGTTTAGTCACAGTAATTCACAAAGCTGCTTATGAAGCAGCACAAACCGATGCAATGACTAATCGATGTGTGTGTTGCTTTATAAGCAACTATGTAAAGTACTGCGACTAAACAAGACTAATCTCGTCTTGTCTTGTCTTGACTAACCGGTGTACGCCTAGCCTTAATGTTTATGTTACGACTAATATTGGTGTATGTATGTAATCCTGAATAATTGATGATCTACAAAATTTTTTCATTTCTATATTAATATTCGTAAATTATTCCAGCAATAATCTATTTCATACAATATTGTTTGTAGAAAAATATTATAGTCAAAAAGAAAAGATTATTCCCTAATGTATGTTGTTAATACTTGATTTGAGTCAATTCAACTATTTATTCCAAGTTTTTATTTGAACTGTGAGTTCATTTTTACTGTATTTTTCATAGTAACTAAGAACCGATTCCATTTAACAAATTATTTCATTTTTCAATTCATTTAATTCCTTGATTTTTTTAATAAATTCAATTGAATTAATTATTTGACTCTTCGTTGTTGACATAAATACTTCAACAGTTTATATCGTTTCAATTTTTTCCCTGAAATTCCTTACCTTCTTGATTATTCAAATTTTTCCTTATCAATTTTATTTTGATGACCAATTATTTTCATTTTAGTTATCCAATCTTTCGTTGAAACCTTTTCATTGAATTGCTTTTCAAATTCTTCTTTGAGTACATTGCTTTAAGAATAGTTCATACCGTAGTTTAGTTCAAAGTTTTAATCATAGTTTTTGATGTTTATTTGGATTGTGGTGTTACTGTGTAAAATTTAAATTGGAGTGCATAATAGAGTATAAATAGAGAAAAATTAATAAAAAATTTAGAGAATAAAAATGTATGAAAAGCACAACAAGATGCATCAGCAAAGTATTTATAGCAGGATTATTTTAAATTGTCAGAAAACAGCTGATTGATGTACGCTCGTTTACTGACGTTAAATCAGCTGTTTTCTGACAAGTTGAAATAATCCTGCTATAACTAGTACATATAAAAAATACCGACAAAATTCGAAAAAATTCTTGAAAAATTGATTAAAATCTCAACAATAGTTTTAATTTAAAACTTGGTGTGCAGAATTTTTTAAAGTGTAGTAAAATACTTCATAATAAATTAGTACCATTAGTGAGAATATAATTATAATAAAATATTTATCAATTTTAATAAAGCTCTCAAAATGCATGAAAATATTATCATTTATCTAAATATATTCTAAGTGTTTATAGGCAACATGCTAAATATATATATATTATATGCTTTTCATAACATCTATAATAATGTAAAAAGTCAGCCGAATATAAAATTTGCTTTAAAAAATTCAACTTAAATCTTCCAAAATTTCATCATACCAAAAATTGTGAACTGAAAAATTTTGCTAATTCAATAATTGGAATATACAATCTATCTTGAATAATTTCGAGCCCAAAATTAACTTAATATTAAAAATTTCGTCAAAACATCTCGAGCAAGTGAGAGTGCCTATCTAGAAGCAAATCGGAATTTTGTAAATATTTTCAAAAAAATGTGCAAAAACATAACAATATAAATAACAATACAATAAATTGCAATATACAGTCATCAAAGATATACATACAAAATAATTGTGAAAAATATCATAAACGTATGCCACTTTTCTAAAGAAGCTCTTCTAGTCTAAAGCAGCATCCATACACTGTGATAAATATTGTAACTTCTTCTTCTCCTTCTTCTACTTTTTCTTTTCCTTCTTCCTTTCCGTCTTCTTCTTCTTCTTCTTCTTCTTCTTCTTCTTCTTCTTCTTCTTCTTCTTCTTCAATCAATCAATCTTCTTCTCTCTTCTCTTCTCTTCTTCTTCATCTCTTCTTCTTCTTTCTTTTTCTTCTTCTTCCTTTTCTTCTTCTTCTTCTTCTTCTTGCTGACTAGCCATCCATTAAAACCGATTTTTTCAGAAAGCGTCCAATGTTCGAACAGCTGGCATTTGATTCAATGTTTTAGGCTAGGCGTACACCTCTTAGTCAAGACAAGACAAGACGAGATTAGTCACGTTTAGAGTCACAGTTCTTCACATAGTTTCTTATAAAGCAACACACATCGATTAGTCTTTGCATCGGTGTGTGTTGCTTCATAAGCAACTATGTGAATTACTGTGACTAAACGTGACTAGTCTCGTCTTGTCTTGACTAACCGGTGTACGCCTAGCCTTAGCATTTCGGATGATCGGTCGCTTTCAGACAAGAACGGTTCCAATGGATGGGCTAGTCTATGATAAGTTGATACAATTTGGACCTCGCTTTATAATTCATTTTTCATTTTTAATTTTCCATTTTCATTATGTCTAAATGATACATTTTAGGTCTACAAATCTATTAAGCACATGCCTAATGCCAATTTAAGAATATTCAGCTTAAAAGTGAGGAATTATTTTATTGCAAAACATTTTCAAAAATATCAGTGTCAAAGCATTTATAAGGAAACTATAATTATTGAGAAGTAGCTCACAAACTTTGGCGCGCTCAAGTGAGAGACAGAGGAACAACCTGGGGGATTGTAGCTTGGTTATCATTGAATCAAATGTAAAAATGCCTGTTTTCAAACCCATCGTATTTGATAAATATTCAGCCAAAATATTCCAGTAACTTATAAAATCAAAGCTAGAATGTTCAAGAACACTTCAGTTGTCTCTTCAAGAGAAAAGAAATAAAGATAATTTTAATTTGATCCTCTTTCCAAAAGCATTCCTTACCAGAAGAGAGTGAGATACGTACTGATATAAAATTTGTTCCTATCTCACAATGGTTAAAATCCCCCTGGTTGTTCACTCTCTATCACTAGAGCGCGCTGTACAAGTCTATGAGCTACTTCTCAATAGCAAAATTGAAATCGATTATCAAATATCAGTTATTATTGAAATCGATTATCGATAATAATTGAACTCAGTAATATTTGAAATCAGCAAAAGGTCATTTTTATGTCGTTCCTCTTAGAGGGAGTTGAAAAACTTGCAAATTTGCCTGTAATCCCATATCAAAATTCAAAATATTGGCAAAAGTATGGAGCTGGCAGGGAAAAATGTTTCAACACACTCTTATGGAACCTTTCACACCAATGGCCACACTGTGATTCTACAGTATCTGTAACCTAATCTATTGCGATGAGAAATAAGTTTTTCAATTTGATAAATTTTAGGCTAGGCGTACACCGGTTAGTCAAGACAAGACAAGACGAAACTAGTCACGTTTAGTCACAATAATTCACATAGTTGCTTATGAAGCAGCACACACCGATGCAATGACTAATCAGTGTGTGTTGCTTCATAAGCAACTATGTGAAGTACTATGATTAAACGTGACTAATCTCGTCTTGTCTTGTCTTGACTAACCGGTGTACGCCTAGCCTAATGTAGCCTATGGAATAATGCAAGTAATAAAAACTCCAAACAAGCTTAAAAGATGGCTTCAAAGTTAGCAAAAAGTGTTTAATTTGTAAAAAATTTAGAAAATATAAATATTGTTTAACTTACCTTTTAAATATTGTGATAAATCAACAATTTATATGCCTATTTTACTCTCAATTGAACTTGTATTTCATTAAATTTAAAGCTTTTAAACAATACCAAGAGTCGATAGGCTATTTTTAATGTTGGAACAGTTATTTATGATGTTGTTTCTCTCAAAATAAGTTTGAAAAATGAGTGAATGGGATCATGTTCGCCTGTAATCCCATATCAGAATTTAATAATTTTGCAATATGGTGGCGGGAATAAAAAAACCGCCATAGAGTACTCGTAACGCCATTTCATATGTCCATGCCATTTAACATGGGCATGAGATATCTACTTGTATAATACTATCTCTATGGTAATATTGTGTTTATAGTTGGGAGGGACAAAATGTGAAAAATTAAAAATTTGAGGTGAATTTATTGTACTTACATAGTGTGAAGTCCATTCTTCTAATTGGAGATTGTAGAATTGAGTCTGACATTCCACTATCATAGGCGGAGTCAGTTCCAGAGAGTGGTGAATGGAGGGGTAGGGACATACTTCTATCAAACCTAAAAAAACGAAATTATTTAGCTACACAAAAACAAAATTATGTTAATAGAGTACGGGAAGTTGATGTTTAACGTACGAATATGATAAGTTTTCGACCGAGACGAAGTCGCAAACTATCATATGAGTACGGTAAACACCTTAGAATAAGAATAAAGAATAAATTTATTTGCTATGAACAAAACAATACAGAATATAAACTTTATAGATATTAGTACGTATTCTACCTGTGGCACTACTGGCATAAGAGACTCTTGTTCGCCAGCAGAGAGCTCAAAATCGAACAGCTTTTGATATCGAAAGCAAACTAAATAAAGCAAATAATAAACTAAATAAATAAATATAGGCTAGATAAAGAAATATAACTTAATATAGAAGAATTGATATTCTTAACTATGAAAACAGACAATAGATATACATTAATAGCTGGAAGTAAATGATATAGCAAATTTGTAAAATCATAAAGAAATAAATTACGATACAGTAGCATTGCCAGTATTCTGATATGTATTGTCAGACACAACTAGGCCTACTCTAAGAAAAGAAACCGTCAGTTCGTAGCCATTATAACTAAGACAAACTCCTTATGAGTTGAATTAAACTGATTTGAAGTCAATTTTTGTTTTTACCCATGCTTCTATTTCGCTATTAGGTTTCTTTGTGAATCTATTGGTTATGAAGAGATTGGGAATTTTATTTTAGTAATATTGCATGAAGTACGGGAATTGATGTTTATTTATAGTTAATCTGGAGAAAGTTCTATTATAAGCATTGAGTGAAGACGTTCGTAAATTATGTACCTAATAATAATAATAATTCCGTGTAACCTGGCTGGTTCAGGTCTGGTGTCAGAGTTTTCAGGTCACTCCTGACTCCAGGGTCTCGTAAAGTATGTAAAGGTGTGTTTATTGTTAAAAGCTGTTTATTTCTATTAGCATGTGTTATAATTTTCTTCACAAAGACCTGTCTCAAAGACCTTTCCGGATGAGTTACGTCCGATTTTTTTGTCATAAAAGCATACAAGAACAGATAAGTTTAAATAAGAAACAATGAATCATTGTTTCACAAACAACCTCAAATGTAGAGATCGAACTTCAATGGTATCAGTTCGAGGTGTATAGAATAAAAGAGGTGGGTCGGAGTGCAGCTGTTTGCTGAGAAAGTAGAGATAAAATGACGTCACTGCAGTCCTATAGCCACTAGTTTTGCATTAGGCTAGGCGTACACCGGTTAGTCAAGACAAGACGAGATTAGTCACGTTTAGTCACAGTACTTCACATAGTTACTTATGATGCAGCACACACCGATGCATTGCATCGGTGGGTGCTGCTTCATAAGCATCTATGTGAATTACTGTGACTAAACGTGACTCATCTCGTCTTGTCTTGTCTTGACTAACCGGTGTACCCCTGGCCTAAAATTATTCTATTATCACTTATAGAATGTTTTAGGACACAAATGGATTTCAATTTGATTCACAACTAACCTGGATAGTTTAGGATTGTCTCGACTAGTTGACGTTGATTTGGAACTGTTTCTCAAAGGCGTTGACGATTCAACGTGTATTCCGCTGTCAACTGATTGGCGTTTAAATAAACGGTTATTGCTACTTCTGGCACTGGCTGTACCGGATCGGTCCGAGGTACCACCTGTAACAAAAGTAGATTATAAAAAATATTCATTTTCCATATTTTATCGAAAATCAATAAAGTATGACAGAGGTTAGTCACTCAATCTTCGATTGGAAACAGGATCTTTAAGGTATTCATATTTTTAGACATGCATATCACGGTTTAGTACACTTAGGGACCGGATGTTCAGGTATTTCTAATACTTGAAATAGGCAGGCAAAAAGGCACTAAAAACACAAAAATAGACACTTTAAAATCGAAAAAAGGCATAGTGTATTCCTGATACAGTTTTGTTGAAAAAATGATATTCTACTGCATGGTCATGATTAATATACTGATTCTATATATGATTAACATGTGTTTCTTAAAGTTTTTTGACTCTTATTTTCCGGTATGAAGTAAGACCTTCCTACATCAACACTGTTGTCTGTTGTTACTGTTGAATATCTGAATTATCTCATACTGTTGCATAACTAGATTTAATAGAAGTGTTACCTTTTAATAATATACTTAATATTAGCTTTATATTCTCCTGTTTTTAATCAAAAATTTCATTTTTCACTGTTCATTGCACCGATAAGGGTATTTGTACAGAGAGAGAAAAAGAGAAAGATAAAGGGTGAGAGGATTTGGTTACAAAGAGGGTGACTGTTTTTGTTACACTAGGATTCTCTTGGAATGTAAGGAATAAATTCCAATTATTAGTTTTGACTTATAAAACGATCCATTCATTCATTTTAGAATATTTATTGGGTATTTGAGAGTTTTAATAAAACACACACTTGGCTCATAAATGTTGTGGAACTTCTCCATATTAGGTGAATGAATGAAAACAAATTTTGTCTATTCCACATTAGATATTTATTATTTGGAAAACCATACTTAAGTTTAAGCCAAACGTTTTAGGCTCAACCACTGATGATGATGCCATGAGCATTGAAACTTATAAGTAGGGTTTTCTAAAATAATAAATATATAATATGGAATAGACAAAATTTGTTTTCATTCATTCACCTAATTTGAGAGAGTTTTATTAGAAAACAACTGTATATCATTTGACCAATGTTTACTACATTAAAAAATCAATGATATTTATATATTATAAAATATGACACTCATGCCCGGGTTTTCAGTCGCTCAATAGACAGTTTATGGATCCGAAAGCACTATTGAATCAATAACCGTGTGTTTTCAAATGCAAAAAAATTTTGATTCAATAAGTTTATTGAAAGACTGAAAAACCGGGCATAAATGACATGTTTTATCAAAAGCATTGCAAAAATACCAAGGAAAACAGCAATTAATTGTGTATCAGAATTTATTTAAGAATTAGAAAATTTTAGCAAAGCATCTGCCTAACGTTAATATTTTATGTTGTTGATTATCCATCTTCTTTTCACTGATTAATACTATTGGAATTTGAATAAAGTAACTTTTATGTGAGAAACCACTCACGTTTTTTGATTGAACAGAAACAAACAGAAAACAGTTTCTGTTTGTCTTGAAAATGTGCAACACCAGCACGAAACAAATGTCGTCACATCAAAAACCGTGAGTGTTTTTTCACTTAAAAGTTACTTTATTTAAATTCCAATAGTATTAATATTTTAGAATTCAGCTTACCAGCCATAGGACCCGGACTAGTAGTAGGCTGTCCTCTTTTGGTGGAATCCGCACCACCCAAAAACATCTTACTCTCATTCTTGTCACTAGCTGCTCCCTCCTCCAGCTCAACGGGAGGCGAAGAGGCAAGTCTGCTGATCAGCTGGTGATCAGCTGATTGTCGGTTGATCAGCTGGTGATCAGCTGATTGCCGGTTGACCAGCTGGTGATCAGCTGATTGCCGGTTGGTCAGCTGGTGATCAGCTGATTGTCTACTAATCATATGGTCAGCAGATTGTCGGTTGATCAGCTGGTGATCAGCTGATTGCCGGCTGATCAGCTGATCGGACGACTTCTGCGAGGCGGCCGGACGCAAAAAGATGCCGTCGTCCCGTGCGGCTGTCAAATTGTTAGCCCGTGGTTCGCGACGGGGTCTCGTCGTAACCGGAGCACCGCTGTCTGATGAAGATTTGTCTGTTGAGATGTCTTGATTGCCTCCTGTTGAAAAACAAGGAAGTTCGGTTCATTAATTTATTTTCAAACCATTTCCAAACAAGACAATATAATACCGCTGGAGGCTAGTTGCAGTGCATCCTGGGCTTGCGGCTAAAGTCTGCTACAACAATGCAACAGTCTCCGTCTGCTTTGCATGTTATTTTTAAGCGATTTTAGATTATTTTGTGTGAATTTTAAAGACAGTAAAAAAGGGTGCAAGTAACTTCCAGCGGTCACCTATCACTAAAGCTGACATATCTCAGTCAATATTGGTCCAATCTTAATAAATAAGGATCAATCGATTTGTAATTAAATTTACTAAAAAAAGTTATTCTAGTAAACTTTTCGTAATATCAACATTTTCCGAGTTATTCAAGAAACAAAAGTTTAAATGGCCGTCATTTTGTTTTATGGATTTGGCAAATTGTCAGTAACAGTAGTATTTTTTTGTAGCTTTGTCTAGTTGTCATAAAATGTTGGGTGCAAAAGTTTCCATATGTTTCACCATTATTGAGATAACAAAAAGTGAAGAAAATGACAGCTGTGTGAGTGACTAAGGACGTCTGGACAATTTAAATATGATATTTAGATATCGTTTTTACCCAGGAACAATGCCCTAGAGTATTGGTAGGGAGTTCTAAAACACTCTGTATAATTATTATAAAAGATGTCCCGAAAATGGCGACTAGTTCTACCCCAGCTGGGCGTACACGGTTAGTCAAGACAAGACAAGAGATGAGATTTCACGTTTAGTCACAGTAATTCACATAGCTGTTATGAAAACACACCGATTAGTCATTGCATCAGTGTGTGCTGCTTCATAAGCAACTATGTTAATTACTGTGACTAAACGTGACTAATCTTGTCTTGTCTTGACTAACTGGTGTACGCCTAGCCTTATACTGCCCTCTCACTCAGAGCACAAGCATCACTTAGCAAGGAAATAGGCCTTCTTGATTAAGTCTCTAACAAATGTGATAATGTGATAATATATACATAATCGAGTGTTACTGATATGGACTGTATTAAATATTTACGATAAATAATTTTACTATTAATATCAAGTTGTGTTGCATGAACTATTAGCCCCTATGCGCCCACTTCGCAACTGCTATCTGATTTCAGTCAGCAACCCAAATGTTGCCAGATGACAGTTGGCTGTTTTTCGGGTAATCTAACCTATCAGCCAAAGTCATCCGCTGATATTCGAGGAGAAGGAGGAGAAAGATCAGAGAAATAGCCAGGCGTACACCGGTTGTCAAGACGACAGACGATGACACGTTCAGTCACATTAGTTATGAAGCAGCACACACCGATTAGTCATTGCATCAGTGTGTGCTGCTTCATAAGCAACTATGTGAAGTACTGTGACTATAAACGTGACTAATCTCGTCTTGACTAACCGGTGTACGCCTAGCCAAAAAGAGAAGGAAATAGAAGATAGTGAGGGAGGAGAAGAGAAGGAATAAGAGAAAAAGGAGGAGTAAGGAGTGAGCGAGAAGGAAAATAGGAGAAAGCGAAGGACTTGGAAGCGAAAAGAGAAAACAGTCTTTTCAACACCTCATCTACTTTGTTGAGTTACAAACTGTTGGAGGTACAATTTGTTGGAGTGGTCCGTAGCCGAGGTCGATAAGCGCCTGTCTGATAATCCAAAGGTTCCAAGATCGAATACAGTTGCCGGAACGGATTTTGACAGAAACGGCCACTCCCGTCTTTCGGAGGAGACGAAAAGCCGTCGGTCCCGACTGCCTAAAAACAGTCGTCATCTCTAACCATCACCCCTCTCATTACCCACGCACAAGCCTAGAGCTCAAGTGGGCATCACCCTCCAAAAAAAACCCTTGCTCACCATGTAAAAGAGAAACGAAGCAGTCCACCGATGAAATGCCGGTCAAAGCGTCACTGTTTCTGATTCTCTCATTTTCCAGACGTTCGATCTCTTCCACTAGTCTGCTGTGTTCGTGTTCCCGAGCGCAGTCAAGTGCTGTTCTAAGCTTATCATCTCTTACACCCAGAGCTGTATGGTTCCACCTGCGAAAAAAATCAAAAAATTTAATCTGTGTGACATCTCCTATCCTTATTCTCTGTGTGCACGTAGGTGGTGGGGATAATAAAGATAAGATAAGACAAGATAAGATGATAAAGAGGCGATAAGATAAGATATTTATTTATTCAACACAGTACATAAGCCTACAATAAACAGTTGAATATCGTCATCGTATAAAAACCATTGCCCTCACGCGAATTTAGTGAACGAACTAAGCCCTGAGAAAGGATAGAGCAATATAAATCATTAAAGTATTTTCGTTTCCTAATTGCATAAATACCGTTCACATTAGTTGGGTGGCTTCTATTCCTTCCATATTTCTGAAGAATAGAAGATGCATTATATATCATTATGATCGGCATTTATATGTGACAGCATACCTGAATGCATTTAGAATGCTTATGCTCATCCTTCCCATGTTAAATGTACTGAATTGTTTGCACAAAAATCCACCTATGGGGTGAGTCTTAAATCCAACGTGCACATATGCTGAATAGATTTATAGAACTGGAACCTAGATTGAACCATGTCACCTTGTGTAGCAGTATAACGGCTTCACAATTTCCACCCACAAGTTTGCTGAAGCCTTAGGAGGAAACGAGGAGGAGGAGAAGATGAAGGAGGAGTTGGAGGAGAATGAGGGAAGAAGAAAGTATGAGAAGGATAGAAGGAGAGAAAGAGGAAGGAGAGGACGAAGAGAAGGAAGGAGAAGGAGGAGAGAAAGAGAGTAAGAATATGAGGAGGAAGAAGAATGGAAAAGAATGAGAAGAAGACAGTCAATGAGAGAGGAGGAGGAGGAGGAGGAGGAGGAGGAGGAGTATTGGGAGGAGGAGGAGGAAGAGGAGGAGAGGAAGGGAGAAGGAGGAGGAGGAGGAGGAGGAGGAAGGTGAGAAGGAGGAGGGGAGAAAATGAAAAGTATAAGAAGGAGGGGAACAACGAGGAGGAGGAGAATGAGCAGGAGATGAAGGAGGACCAAAAGTATGGAAGGAGAGGAAAAGAAACAGAGAAAATGTAGGAGAGAAGGAGGAGGAGAAAGAAGGAGGGAAGTAGAAACAGAAAATGAAGTGAAAAAGAAGTAGTAGAAGAAGTAGTGTAAGAAGTAGGAGGAGAAAATAAGGAGGAAGAAGAAGAGAAGAGGAGAGAAGAAGGAGGAGGAGTGAAGAAGGGAAGGAGACAGGAGAAGAAGGAATTGAACTAAAAATTAGAAGAAGAAGAAGAACCTGACAAGGAGGAGAATGACAATAAGGAGGAGGAGGAAGAGAAGAATAACAGAGTAGGAGAAGAAGAAACAGCGAACTATGTTCGCACCTGTATAGCAGTATAGCCGCTTCACAATGTCCGCCCGCACAAGCCCCAGCCAATGGCGTCAGGAGGAAACGAAGAGGAGAGATGAAGAAGAAGAAGAAGAAGGCAGAAGAAGAAGAAGAGAAGAAGAAGGAAGAAGAAGAAGAAGAAGAAGAAAAAGAAAGAAGAAGGAGAAGAAGAGAAGAAGAAGAAGAAGAAGTATGACAAGGAGTAGGAGGAGAAAATGAGGAAGGAGAGTTCAAGAGAGGAGGAGGAGGAGGAGGAGGAGGAGGAGGAGGAGGAAGAAGAAAGAGATAAGATTTGGAGAAGAAGAAGAACGACAAGGAGGAGAAGAAGAAGAACGACAAGGAGGAGAAGGAGAAGAAAAAAAGCGGATGAGAAGAAGAAAGTCAATGAGGAGGAGGAGGAGGAGGAGGGAGAAAAATGAAAGTATGAAGAAGGAGGAAGGAGGGATGAGATGGAAGAAAGGCCAAGGTGGGAAGAAGACTATTGATGAGGAAAAGAAGGAAAAGGAGGAGTAGAAGAAAATAAGAAGAAGAAGTGGAAGAAGAAGAAATAGAAGAAGAAAATGAGGAGGAAGAAGAAGGGGAAGAAGGAGAAGAAGAGGAGAATGAGGAGGAGAAGAAAGGGAAGGGGAAGACAAAGAAGTAAAATTAGAAGAAGAACGAACGACAAGGAGGAGGAGGAAGAGGAGAATAACAGAGAAGGAGAAGAAACAGCGAACCATGTTTCGCACCTGTATAGCAGTATAGCCGCTTCACAATGTCCGCCCGCACAAGCCCTAGCCAATGGCGTCAGACCATCCATCCCTAATGAGAAATATATGTAATCAGAGCATCTACTTTGCTCTCTGAAGCTAGGGAGGGGTTGCTGTGTTTCAAAATAATGTATCATCCACAATATTGCAGCCCCCCAAAAAAGAGAGGAAGATAGAGACGGATAACACGGATGAGAAGGAACAGGAGAAGAGGCGAAGAAGAAGAAGAGGGATGAGGAGAAGAAGAAGGAGGGGAGAAGAAGAGAAAGGAGGGAGAAGAATAAAAAGTGGAAGAAGAAGGAGTTGTTGGAGGAGAGGATGGAGAAGAAGAAAAAGAAAAAGGAGGAGAAGGAGAAAAGGAGAAGAAGAAGAAGAAGAAGAAAAAGAAGAAGGAAAAGAATAAGAAGAGGAAGAAGAAGAAGAGGGAAGTGTTGAGGAAGTAGTAGGAGGAGGAAATAAAGAAGAATGAGTAAGAAAAAGGAGAAGAAGAAGAGAAAGGTGATAAAGGTGAAGGAGGAGAAGAAATAGCAGATGTGAGAGACGAGACGAAGTAAGCAAAAGAAGAAGAGGGAATCGACATGGAGGAGAGTATGAAGGAGAGGAAGAAGAAAAAGGAGTGAAAAGGACGTGAAGAAGAAATGCAATACAGGTGGGAGGAGGGGAGGAGGAGAGAGGAGAAGGAGGGGAGGAAAATGTTATAAGTAAGGCAAGAAGAAGGGGGGGAGAACGAGGAGGATGAGGAGGAGATGAAGGAGTAATTCAAAAGTACGAGAAGGGGAGAGGAAGGACACAGAGGAAAAGAAGGAAAAGGAGGAGGAGAAGAAAAGAAGAAGAAGAGGAGAAGAAGAAGAAGAGGAAGGATAAGAGGAAAGAATGAGAGGGGTGCAAAGAAGAAGAGGTAAAAGAAGAAGAGGAGGAAGAAGAGGAAGAAGAAGTTAGAAGAAGAAGAGAAGAAGAAGAGGAAGGATAAGAGGAAGAATGAGAGAGGAAGAAGAAGAGGAAGGAAGAAGAGGAGGAAATAGAAGAAGAAGAAGAGGGAAAGAAGAAGGAAGTAAAATTAGAAGAAGAAGAACGACAAGGAGGTGAGGAGGAGGAAAGAGGAGAATAACAGAGAAGGAGAAGAAAACAAGCGAACCATGTTTCCCTCGCACCTCGTATGCGTATAGCAGTATAGCTACTTCACTTCGCTGGAATGTCCGCCCGCACACAAGCCCCCCCAGCCAATGGCGTCAGTTCATCCAACCCCTCAATGAGAAATATATGCAAAATCAGAGCATCTACTTGCTCCAGCTGCCTCTGAAGCTAGTGAGGGGTTGTTGTTTGTTTCAAATTAATGTATCATCCACAATATTGCAGCCCCTCCCCCAAAAAAAGAGAGGAAGATAGAGACGAACAACACGGATGAAGAGAAGGAACAGGAGAAGAGGAGGAAGAAGGAAGTATGAAGAGGATGAGGAGTAAAGAAAAAGGAGGGGAGAAGAAGAGAAAAGGGAGGGGAGAAGAAGAGAAAGGAGGGGAGAAGAATAACAAAAAGTAGAGGAAGAAGGAGGAGTTGGAGGAGAGGATGGAAGTAAACAAAAGGAAAAGGAGGAGAAAGGTAAAAGAGGAGAAGAAGAAGTTGAAGAAGAAGAAGAAGAAGTTAAAACAGTTAAAGAAGAAGAAAAGAAGAAGTTAAAGAAGAGGAAAAGTTAAAGGAAGAAGAAGAAGAAGCTATAGTTAGAAGAAGAAGAAGAAGAAAGAAGAAGAAGAAGATAATAAATAGAAGACAAGAAGAAGCAAGAAGAATAGTTGAAGAAGAAGAAGAAGAAGAAGAAGAAGAAGAAGAATAAAGAAGAAGAAGAAGAAGAAGAAGAAGAAGAAGAAGAAGAAGAAGAAGAAGAAGAAGAAGAAGAAGAAGAAGTTAAGAAGAAGAAGAATAAGAAGAAGAAGAAGAAGAAGAAGGGGAAAGTTAGAAGAAGAAGAAGAAGAAGAAGGGGGTTAGTTGAAGGAAGAAGGAGGGAGGAGAAGGAGGGAAGGAGACGGAGACGAAAGAGACAAGGGAAGACGAAGAACTAAAATACTAAGAAGAAGAAGGTTAAAGAAGCACAGAAGAAGAAGAAGAAGCAAGAAGTAAAGAAGAAGAAGAAGAAGAAGAAGAAGAACGACAAGGAGGAGAGTGACAATAAGGAGTAGGAGGAAGAGAAGAATAACAGAGTAGGAGAAGAAACAGGGAACCATGTTTCGCACCTGGGAACAGGGAACCAATGTCCGCCCGCACAAGCCCTAGCCAATGGCGTCAGTTCATCCACCCCTAATGAGAAATATATGTAATCAGAGCATCTACTTTGCTCTCTGAAGCTAGGGAGGGGTTGCTGTGTTTCAAATTAATGTATCATTCACAATATTGCAGCCCCACAAAAGAAGAGAAGGAGGGAGATGGGAGATTTGAATGGCACAGGAGTGAGGAGAGGACAGGAAGAGAGAAGAGGAGAAGAAGAAAAGAGGGATGAGGAGAAGAAAAGAGAGGGGAGAAGAAGAGGAATGGAGGGGAGAAGAATAGATAGAAGGAGGAAGAATAAGGGAGGAGTTTGGAGGAGGAGAGGATGTGGAGGAAGAAGAAAAAGAGAAGTGAGGAGAAGAAGAAGAAGAAGAAGAAGAAGGAAGGAGAAGAAGTATGAAGAAGCAGAAGGGAGGAAAATGAGGATGAGGAGGAGAAGAAGTAAAAGGAGAAGAAGAAGACGACAAGGAGGAAAATATGGAAAAGAATAAGAAGAATAGAAGAAGAATGAGAAGAAGAAAGTCAATGAGGAGGAGGAAGGAGGAGGATTAGGAGGAGGAGGAGGAAGAGGAGGAGGAAGGGAGAAGGAGGAGGGGAGAAATGAAAAGTATAAGAAGAAGGAGGAGAACGAGGAGGATGAGAAGATGAAGGAGGACCAAAAGTGGCAAGGAGAAGAAGGACACAGAGGAAAAGAAGGAAAAGAAAAGAGGAAGTAGAAGAAGAAGTAGAAGTAGAAAAGAAGAAGTAGAAGAAGAAGTAGAAGTGGAAAGAAGAAGTAGAAGAAGAAGTAGAAGTAGAAAAGAAGTAGTAGAAGAAGTAGTGTAAGAAGTAGAAGGAGAAAATGAGGAGGAAGAAGAAGAAGAAGGGGAAGGAGGAGGAGAAGGAGAGGAAGGAGACGGAGAAGAAAGAGAAGGGAAAGACGAAGAAGTAAAATTAGAAGAAGAAGAACTACGAGGAGGAGAATGACAATAAGGAGGAGGGGGAAGAGATTAATAACAGAGTAGGAGAAGAAACAGCAAACCATGGTTTGCACCTGGACAATAAGGAGGAGGAGGAAGAGAAGAATAACAGCGAACCATGTTTCACACCTGTATAGCAGTATAGCCGCTTCACAATGTCCGCCCGCGCAAGCCCTAGCCAATGGCGTCATTCCATCGGCATCCCTGCTTAGAGCATCCACTTCGCTCTCCAGAGCTAGGGAGGGATTGGAGTGTCTCCAACGCAGCATGGCGCGAAGCAACCGGGTGTAGCCTAGATGAGCGGCTAGATGAAGGATTGTCATCGATCTGGAAACAGTATCAGAGATTTCAAACAATAAGAGAAAAACAAAAAAATATAATCAATTGGTAAGAAAGGCAATGACAAGCACAACATTGTTGCATAAATAAGCGAAAGAGGAAAGACGATCCTATTTTCCAAACCTTTTCAACTTTAAATTAATAAATAGGTAGATAGATCCTTAGACCATGTATAGAATAGACACGGTCTTCCCTATCTTCACATAAGAAGTCTTTGAAGCAAACATCTCTATTGTTTCAGAGTAATGAAAGTTTGAAACTTTTGTTCAAACTTTCAGGATTATTTGATTTTATAAAACAGCTGATTTAACGTTAGCAAATAAGCGTACATCAATCAGCTGTTTTCTGACAAGTTAAATGGATCCCAGCAATAGCAGGATTATTTTAACTGTTAGAAAACAGCCGATTGTTGTAAGGTTGTTTACTCACGTTGAATCAGATGTTTTATGACAATTTAAAATAATCCTGATAAGTTTGAACAAAAAGTTTGACAAACTTATCGTTGCGTCTAGACCGGGCTTAAGAGAGATTGAGAGCGAGTGAACTGTGCGAGAGAGACAAGATTATATCAGCTGTTGAGATACTTTAATGCACGACTACACTAAATTCCAGGGCCATCGCATGGTTTATGTACTATACATCATAATATGATTATATAATATTATTATAGTACTGTTAGAGTAGCCTATATAATACGAAAGCAAAGAACGCTCGTATAGTTGTGACTTATGGTCTTGCCCCAAGAACGCTCGTATAGTTTTGACTATAATGATTTGCCCCTAATCAGCCAATTCATGTTTGCAACATTTATAGCATAGGCCGTCTATTCTATACATGGTCTAAAGATAGATCGAATAATAAACGATAAACGTTTCACCAAAGTCCAACATCACTACAAATACAAAATTAAAACATTTACAGGTACAAAAGATTTGTTAGTGAAAATCAAAACAAATTGTTATAGTAGATGTGTTTATTTGAAAATTGACTACTCCACTATGGCAAGCCATGATCTAGAGTAGGTTTAAATTTTTGGGAACGAATAGACGATTTGTAAGTGTTAAATAGTGGTTGTTCGTAATGTCCATTTTTAACCGCGATAAATCGAGGACAGCAAACATAGTGGGATCGACGACAAACTGAACTCATTGGAAATTAAAATCCAAGTGAAATAGTGTTACCAGAACAATATATTTTAGCTAAATAACTAGTAAAATCAATTGCATTAACATTCTCTAATAAATATGTCAATTGAAACAAACTAGCTCCGAAAATTGCATTAAGCCACTATATTACAGACTTTTGGTTGGTAAAACTGAAACATGTATTTTCCCATCTGCTGAATTTTAACAAAATGTTAAAATATTCATCTGATGTCTATGTAAAAAATTCAACCGCTTGAAAAATTTAATCCCTCAATCAGCACCGATTAATTTAACCCTGTTTTTAACGGAGTAAAAATGTTTCAACAATTTGAAATGTGTGCACAACCAGCTGATATTTGAAGAAATTGTGCCATTAGTATTTCTCACTACCAGATACCCTCTGCCTCATTGATAAAAAAATCGGAGTGCAATTCATAAATTTTGTCTACAGAATATTATTTTGTAATAACATCTAATAAAAATGATGAGTAATGTAGTTTTGCAAATAAAATCAATGCAATTCAAGGCTTTCCAACACTATTTTGTCTCAATTCTTCATTTCAAGTTAGTTCAGTTTGTCGTCGATCCCATTATGTTGTGTCTGACGAAACGCCCGGTTAAATCTAATAGACGTACGAACAACCAGGCATAAGTGTCTTGTGTGTATTAGTTCAATGTTGGGTGATACTAAGAATGGTTTGAAATTACTGTTTCTATTCTCTGTCTTCCTTCTGCTTATCAACCAATTTTGTACTATTGCTTTGATCTTCTCAAAGTGAGATTTGTGTTTCAGGAAGTTATACAGGGCCAGAACTCCTCCCATTTAGGATATTGTTCCTGGGTAAGAACCATACTAAATATCATATTTGAATTGTCCAGAAGTCCTTAGTTCAATAGCCGTTATTTT